>JAGJTL010000069.1:1603951-1622978 GCA_022063505.1 Calosoma granatense | reverse complement strand
GCCATTGTTAATTTCACGCCAGTGTGAACGTGAAATTATAGACAATATCGCATCGAATATGAGTAAATAATATAATATGTTTCGTAAGAATTTTTATGGAGTTTACATATTTGTAGCATGTTCTTAATGTTATTTTGCCCTAAATGTTAATCATCGAATAACAAATGTATGATGACACTCTACCGTACGTTGAAGGATTGGTTGTTGTGATAACACTAATTATACGTAGAAACGGCTAACAACCAAACAGGATTACATGAATTTCCAGTTAAAATAATTTCACATCATGTATTTAAAAAACAGTTTATAATTCATTTATAAATATCAACAGCACGTGTATACATTGATTTTAAAATTAAGTTTAAATTTTATATAAAATATACAGAACAGTGTATTATAAATTTAATGAAATGATTTGGAAGTTGATATTGTAGCACGTGCTTATAGAATTTTGCTAATGTAACTGGAACACAGGTTCAGGATTTAGAAATTAGATCATGTTTGGTAGTTTGCTTTATTTGTTTATCAATGACTGGATCTCTTATAATATTGTAAATAACTAGACCAGACACGTTCGCGGTGATAGTCATTGGATTCTGGGCTGTAAAGAGTATTATGGTAGTTCAGTGCAATCGCGTTTCACTTTATTAAAGTACATGTCTGTTTACATAAGGTACGAACCCTTTAGTTCACGAACTAATTTAGTACGAAGCTGATGTTCCAAGAGAATTAAACTAAGCAAGTTTCCTGCTGTTTATACCGCATGATCTAAATGGTGGGTCATGGGATAATATCAGATAACGTGTATCTTCTAGTAAATAATTACACCGTCAGATTCATGATCGTGCTGTTCCACATTACATCTACATTCTATTATTGCATTCTATATTCTCCTGTAATGAACAGTATTATTATGCACATCTAGTTTTACATATAGTACTTGGAAATGTTGTCATCGAAAGTGCAAACTTGGCAAATCTCTAAATAATCATTTGTTCTGTCCAAATTCACAATATCCATATACCAAATTATCTTATGTAAGTAGAGTTTTTTTTTTATAATTAATCTTTTCCTTTAGCATTCTTCTCTTCACTTGCATCCTTCCTACAATTTTTCATTGTCGTCTGTATTTTCTTTCCTTTCTTTGCCAGTTGTCACTTCCTGAATCTTTCTTTATGTGCCTTGTTTATATTGCTTGTTTCTTATTTCTCTTTATATTCTTTGTTGTTCTTTTAGTGTATTGTACATTTAATCTTGTTTTTATTAATTACTTGTGAAACTGCATCCATATATACAAGGTGCCCTTTTTAAATAGCCAGCTACAGGGATCTCGGAAATTATAATTTTACTATATATTACCAATAAAAAAATTGCACCATTTTGCCTATTTAATCGACTTTTTATCTTTTTATGTTTAAAAATGTATATCGCATAAAGAAAAAAAACTATTATAGTAAATTATAGATAGTGTACTGTTCTTAATTATTTGCGGCGTTGCACAGGAATTGCATAATTGTAAAAATGTTACATTCGTGTCTATTTCAGGTACATATATTGCATAACATTGTTTGCAGAATATTCTTAATTTAATTAATTTATACTCGAAAAGAGTCAAGTAGTTCTGTAAAAACTATAAAAATTTAATTATCTGTAATCAAAAACAATGAGTCTCTTTGTTTTTTATATTCAATGTATTTTATAGTCTCATAAGAGAAAGGCACTCAATGGAATTTAAGTGCAGTTTGAAACAAAGTAATGCATTGTGTTGTACTTCGGTTTAATATGGATGGAGAGAGAGTGGGACGGGGGTTGAGAAGTGCAGGATAGGCGGTAGGTGATAAGTATTCTAGTCTGATATCGTGTTGGTAAGTAATCACATTTTCTTGTCTAAGACTACCGCGTATGGAACAAAGCATCCTGTATCGGTGTCGAGGAAGTTTGAACTTGCACTCTGTGAATGCTCTCCACAATGGACACTGTTAGTACCACACACTTCACTGGATCGGTTGATATTGTGTATCGTGAAAGAGCTATTACATTTCCTCGTCTTTTGTATTTCCGTTTTGCAAAGAGTTTGTAATAAATTGTAGTAAACTATAGACAGAAGTTTGTCTGAATTATTCCAAGATCTAAAGAATTCCATTGCCATTTTATACTGGAAGCATCGTAGATTTGAAGAAATTTTCGACTGGACTTGCGGATATATTAAATTTTTGTGTTTCATATAAATAAGGAATTTTTATATATTCTAACGAAAATAAAATGTTTCACTTCAAATATGCTATTTCAATAAACGCATATTACGTATGCTTAAGCATTTTTTAATAAAAATTAGAAATCAATATGTAAATTTGTGTTTCAGTACCATTAGTAGCAGATTATGATAAATTTTTGCATAACAAATTATATGATATAGGTATAATTTAAATTTAGCTTGCCAAAACTCTGAATACATTGTGGAAATTATAATTTTATATACGAGTATAATGTTACGTCCCACAGGAAAATACTTTTTTAATTAAAATGAATTTTTGCTGCATATATGTATATATGGATTGTAGGTTCAATATTCGATGGAAATGACACTTTCATTTCATGATGGTCATATTAATGAAATATCTAAAACAGTTGAAAGCAATATTTACTGAGTTCTATATTTATAGAATTCAACGAAATGTCAATATTGTGGAATGAAAATTGTGAATCATGAATACAGACATAAATTCAGTGAGAATGAAAAGTACAGAGTGAAAATCCTCAGTACCATTGAAGCATAACGAGATACAGTATATACTCTTCTTTAAAATGCTGAAGATTTTATTTCTTCAGCCGGATATCTAAATGATTTTAAGAACTTTCAACGTAAGATGCTATATGTAGTGTAGATTCCCGAATTCACCCAACAACAACTTCTCTTTATGATGTAAACATCGGATGCATCTCACAATCACATGCAAAACTAAAAGAAACTAAGACTTTGTGTACTCCAGCATGTTAATTGTAATGATTAAATTAATAGAGAAAACGCTTCATATTTGTAGTCAACTGTATTCTCTGGATCTGTTATATACACTTTGTGAATTGCATGTTTCGAAACTAACAGAAGTATAAAATATCTTTTTTAAGATTATATCACCATTATAAAATTCAATATTATGTAACATATATGACGCAAACAATAGTGGGATATAAAACAAGGTATGCATATTTTAGAATGATATTTTTCTGCCTATTCAAACATAAATGTCATATACAATATTATGTTTTGACAGAAACTGTATTTTGAAACAAATATGTAAATAGATGATAACGCATTCAGGGAAAAATATATATTATTATCTACAATCTGCATTTAAATTTCCCCGAACTCGGTATATTTTTCTAGGCAAAATTTAAAAATGAAATTTGATTTGCGCACAGGAAATGAATTTTAATTCACAAATGCTTTGTTCACATAATATGTAATTTCATAACAACGAAAATATTCGTTGATAAATGATTAAATATGTATGTGTGAAATTTTTTAATTTTATGAAGAAAAGGTGAAAAATAATTTTAGTTTTAGTAATTTTTCAATTCTTACCCCTTTACCAATTTGTATATGTAGGTAGTTAATTAACTGTTACTGTCATTCTGTTATTAAATTACAGAGGTATTTTTGTTATGTACAGCCTACGGCAGAGATACCCAAGGAGTGAGTTGTGACCTACTGGTGGGTCGCAAACTGATTTCAGCTGGGTCGCGTTAAATATTAAAATATGAAAATAGTTCACAAATGCATTAAGAGAGTTTTACTCGCCCAGGATTGTCAGATGAACAATTCAACATCGATTCACTTAAAAATCATATGAAAATTACTATTTGTTTCTAGTTTCTCTCAGCTCGCAGATCTATATCAAATCAATTTTGAATTGCTTATCAATTAACTCTTAACAGCAATTACATTTCGTCAATGTGCATAGCTCAAAAATGTAGACGAGCAGACAAACAGGTCATGCGATATTTTTTTATCGCTCCTCTTCTCTTCCTTTTAAAATATGCATTACAAGTGAGTGGTTCCTGAAAAATGTTACATACATACTACCCGATCGTAAACCTAAGATTATCTTCCAGATTTCAAATCGAAAATGATATATTTTAAATTGGCATATATGTATTATAAAATAAAGTGGAACTTGGAACTGAACAAAAATACCTAAATACTACATACATATATCTGTTTGTATAGCTATATTGAAACATGTCAGTACATTTATAGTTTGATGCAGCTACATTAAACAATATGATATCATATATCTCCATATGAAACTCGTATTTATTTTACTCCGTCAACGAATGCGAAGGAGAAAAGTAAAAAATTATACTTCCGTACTGCGGCAAGAATGTAAAGTGTACGTATCGATTCTTGGTCTGTTTCAGTAGAACAACGAACACCACTTTAGAAAATGATCTGACTATAAATCGTGTCTAGCAGTGAAATATCGTTGCGTGATAATGAATTTCATACATGACAATTTGTGTAGTTCAGAAGGTGAAGAGTAGTATGTGATACGTATCATTTGACCATCTTTGCACACCGCATAGCATTTACACGCACGCTGCATGCAGGTAACCTATAAATAGTATGAAAGTTTCATGAACAAGAATACTACTGGTGTGGGACGTGGGGTGGGTTGGAGTGATACTTGCAAGTATGTGTGTTGCAGGGGTGAATGTGTCAGAATATCGAAGTAAGGCACACACACACGGGTCAGGGACACTGCAGGCATACATAGGAGCATGAGGAGAGAGCACCACCAGGCCCACACACAACACACGTCCGTGTAAGTGTTGACACTTGTGTGAATCGCGCGCTGCCGACGCTACGGAAGTGGAGCAGTCAACAGCACTTGAAATAAATATAATGTAGGGTCGGCCAACGCTTTGAACGTACGTTATCGGGTTTGTTCTGAAATTTTCAACAAAATGCATCGTGATTTTTCACAAAAAGCGTTTGAATAATTAATAGGGCTGAAGAATGATTGTGCTGGTACTTTTTGACAGACGACGTTCTGCGTACGAAGACGAGATAATGTGTTTGCTACTCGGTGGACGGATGAACGAATTGATAGAGGCCCCTGAATTATACTCAAACAGGAAATACACTATTCATAACATGGATACTCTGATGTGATATATTACCATACTTGACGTGTATCCTAGAAATATTTGTACTTGTAGCGTGCGTACAGGAGGAGTAGTGGTTCAGCCATTTAAAACAGAATTTCGTAATATATGTCTGTTTAACTTTGAACTATATTATGTTTATTCACACATAGATCGGTTATAAGTTTAACGAATAAATATAAAACAATAATTAAACTATATGAACATATGCAATGTATACATGAATATATAATGTATTATATAAAAGACACACGTGTCGAATTGCAAGTTAATCATATTTATTTGTAACTTGCGTTTTTCGAATAATTAAGAATAGGTTTATGTTTGTTGTAAATTTAGGTGCTTAATGCTATATAACGAGATAATGACTTGTGCTTTTGTGAGGACGCTGTTATCGCTTTTGGTTCGTGTTTCTTTTTGCTATGCAAATTTTACAAATGAATTTTGTTATCACTTTATGTGATTTTAATTTTGATCTTTGTTTGATATCATGAAAGCATGGCGGGTGTGAATAAATTACACGAAACGTCAGCTGCGATATGAATAAATAAATACTACAAAGTCATTGTAACGTTTTCAATTATTTAAGCGCTCTGTAGCGAAACAGTCGCGAAAACGTAGAAGGATGTGAACAATTAAACTTTTCAACTTTGCTACTATAAAAGAAAGAATATCATGTTGACGTCGATATCTCCTTTACAGTTTTACAGCGACACGAGAAACGCATTTCAATTAATGTTTTAACTGAGATTCTTTTTTCATGAACGTAAATACAATGAGACCGGTGAAATGCGCATGTGCTAAAGAAGACATTGACGTAATTTTCTGGTAATATTTGTTAAGTATGATAATAATCAGTGTTAATTTTAAATTCTTGTCAAACTATTTACAAATGTTATAATAATAGATTGTTATATTGAAGCAGGATATTATCATATTGAAAATAGTGATTTACTTCAGATATACAATAGTGCATATAAAATAAGTCACTAACTGTCGCTTTGGAAGCTAGTCGTTATGATAATAGTATTCATTCGGTTGATAACAATAATTGATGAACGAAAATTAAATTAAATTTTATTTCAAAAACATTACAATAAAAATAATTAATACATTTTATATTATTGTTTCATGCATTTTTCAGTTCACTGCATTTGTACGTAATATATTACGAACAAAATTTTCATGTAATACGAAAAATATTTTTTTAAATACTGATAGCATGCTATTATAAATATAATAAATTATGTTTATATCAGTGCGTAAAAATGATTACATAATCAGTGTTAATAACATTTTCCATGAGCATATTATTGTATATATGTATCTACCAATTGGTAGGATGTACACGTATTGTATGGACAAGTATGTATACATATTGTATGTACTAGCTGACTGTCATTGACAAAAATAGTAATTAATTGTGAAAACAAATTGCCATAAATACTGGTATGTATTGAAAAAGAACATCATAAAATACATTTAGTATTAACTATGTTTTATGTACAAATATAAATTTATGATCCAATAGGGAATGAACGGTAGTGTATTACCTTTAATAACTATTAACTGAGCGAAAAGTATCATAACAGTAAATTTACTAACTTCTTTCTGCTTGTTAAATGTTTCACTTTACTGAAAATAAAAAATTCAACTTAGAAGAAAAACATTTTCTAAATCGTTATAATTACAAAAACTATTAAATAGAAAAAAAAATTGTTTTTCTTTTATAATTGTAAAATATATTGTTATATTTTTATTTCGTGTTTTACACTTACCTCCAATGATAACACTGATAGTAAAGTGAAAGTTTTCTTCATAACAAAGGTATCCAGTAAGTACCAGTTCATCATGTATTAATTATCATCGTTGCGTAAAATTACTTGTACACGTTGCACCATTAAATTTGTGTAATCGTTACAATAGACAAGGGAAGATATTACCATCAACAACGAACTTTTATGAGATGATTAAAGTTGCATCGTATTTTTTCCCGAAATTACAATTTCAAAGTGTTAATTGTACGTTTACCAATTTACGTAGAATATATACATGAAAAGGATATTGGCTAAATTAACAATACCATTTATAATACGAATGTATAATGTACCTAATCATTTAGCTCTGTTTGTATATTTATTATAGCTCTATTCAATGTGTCAAAAGTGAGAAGGTTGTTATAAGAGCAAAGCATCGAATATTTCTTGTTAATTCGAACTGGAACGGTTTCATTCTTTTAACTCGGGCATATATATTTGGGAAATGATATAGAATATAGGATTATGTTGGTGTAAATATTTGTTCTCTTGTTAAATTGGCCGACGTCCTTTCATACACATGAATGCGTTTGACGTGCATGCTTCAAAGAAAATGATTATAGTGACAGATTCGTGTACCCAATCAAAAGCACTGTACAACAATTTCTATGTGTATAGAAACACGATCAATAAATAAACTCACGTGTAGAATTTCGGTTAGATAATTAATAATACATTTACAGCTAGCTATCCACCATTAACACAAGTGTAACTTTTGTCGCTCATGTAGGGTAAAACTTAAAAAGATAGTTAACAACTTTATAAATGGTACTGGTATTGGAAAAGTCAGCTCTTGTATATGTGTCTTTAATTTGTATTTATTAATAAAATATTTGCTGGCTATTTTAGACAGCATTTATTAAATAATTATTTTTTATGAAACTTTAATATTGTACTGTCTGTTAGTAATTCGAAATGAACACTTGGTATAACGTAATAGTGAAACTGTCATTTCTCGTACGACATATTTTAATTGTGAATAGGAATTATATAATTCAGTTTTGTCTTCTGCTCGCTACACTCAGAAAACCTGTCAACCTAAGCATAAAAGTGGCACATCACATAGGTAACTTTATAAAGTAAATAACTGCCATTTGATATAAAAGCTAGAACGTCTCTTTAATTAAATTGCCCGGAACTTTTGTATTTAATTTGATTCAAACGAATTTATTTCACCATACTACTGTATCTGATCATAAGCAATTGATATGGTTCGGATTTGAAGCAAATAATTGTCAGTCATGGTAGACATTTTAGCATACGCTTGTATTCATATGCACGAAAATAGGCAAAACTATGAATATCATTGAGAACCTTAGTTAAGCATGCAAATTGAACCGTACGCCTGAATCATACATATATCGTAAGGATATTTAAGATAAAATTCGAAGAAATCCACATGACTAAAGTTTGCAGACATCTCAGTATGAAAGTTTTCAGTTCTGTATTCATGGGTTTACCTATACACGTATAATGTTATTTGTATCGTAGAGTACAGTAGCAATAGTGTATAGTTCAGTATACTCGCACTAGAGTACGGATTGTGCAGAATAGACGTGTAGTTTTTTACAAGTCTACAGCGGTAGGAACAGACGTTGCTACTCGTTCTGATTTAGTGGACCATCACCGACAAAAAGAATGTTCGTGCTCGTCTACTCCAGGAGATATATGTTGTAGGAACTGTTTTATTCATTTATTGATCAGAAGACGGGTAGTTACATAGTAGAACGAACCATGGACACAGATAAAACAGACAGACAGACAGACAGAGAACTCTTGCTGCTGCACACAGTTTCTGGAGTAGATACTTGAAAGAATACGTGGACCGTGCAGAAGAGATAAGCATTGCAAAGACTATGAATGCGAGCGAACTGGAAACTAACGGTGTAGTTTTCAGAGCCCAATTTAATATGTTAAAGGCAGTGAAGGATAAGCATGCAGGTCATGTATCTAGGACGTACGGAGAAGAATAAAGAGAAAGAACTATGAAAATCTTATTTGAATAGGTGCTGCAGTCGGTGCCGGCAGAGAGAGAATGGAACTGCTAGATGTCTAAGGATGAGATGGGAGGATAATAATAGGAAAGGTCTCCAAGAAATGAACGTGGAACATCAGATGGAAATTGCTTG
Source organism: Calosoma granatense (assembly GCA_022063505.1). NCBI lineage: Eukaryota > Metazoa > Arthropoda > Insecta > Coleoptera > Carabidae > Calosoma > Calosoma granatense. The sequence goes on along the minus strand of JAGJTL010000069.1, from coordinate 1,613,866 downwards.
GGCTACAGTTACAGCGACGGCAGATTGTAAACCCAGCAAGTTTCGTCTTACGTTCTAATGGTCACAGCACACAATTCTACAGACTGTTCCAAGTATTATATGGAAATCGTACAAGTACCTTGTATGTCATTATTTACATGATTGAAAATGGGATGTAGACACACTCATTGCATTTCCTTTCAAAATTTACTTATTTATTCGATACTGTTTCACATAATATTTGATTCACTGAATACATAGAGCGAAAATATATGAACAAAGAGATAAGAGTAAAAAATATCCAATATATCTATGTAGTTTATCTAACATTATAGGCATTGCAAAATCGATCAGTTTGTTAAAATTACCGAATGGTATATTGACATATAATTTTGTAGCTTGCATGTTACGTATCAGATGTCGAGTAGAACTCAATAGTAAATATATTGCAATTGAATTAGATACAAAATCCTATTTATTTCATATGGGATAGTCTAACTAAATCAATAATATGGTATAATGTTTAAAAATCAATTTACTATTAAATTATTTCGAGTTAAAGAATACATTTAAAAATGTCACAGACTTTCTTGCATGAATATGAAAAATCAATATAAATTGTTCCAAGCACGACATTCTCGATAACAATGACAACTTTCACACTTATAGTCAAGAAGACAGTTGTTCGAAATTTCAATTGACACATGTCTAACATATCAAATAAGTTTCAGTTCATATTTTGTTTTATTTTTATTTTCATAGCATATATGATATTGGAAATACATTCTATGAATACAAATAACTTTTACTTAATGTGGACTAGAAATAGAAAAAAACTTGTAGAACATTTTTTTATAAAATATTATTTGTTACATTTTTTTTCTTGTGTAGTAAATTTAATCAACTCTTCCTCTATTTAAAAACTTTTTAATGTGCTGCTCGTTTATAAGTTACTAAACATCCATTAACCCATACATAGAAACTTCATTGAGTAAGTTATCAAATCATGCTCATGGTACGTCAAAACGTGCATTTCTTTCATGATTCTCATATTTCTTTATGTTGCATATAAAAAATAAACATTTGTTTTTTTTATTACTGGGGTATGATATAATTAAATTGACAAGTTACATAATTAGTGAATAGGTTATCAGTTCCGTATTAAATATTGTTTTAATATACCAACCATGTAAATTATACACTATATTTTATATTTTAGTATTGAACAATATGCTGGAAATAAAATTACTAGTGAAATGCTTAAAGTTTTGAAAATGTTTGGCTTACATTTTCAACAACTTGATAGAAGAGTCGAATATTGTTACTACATGAGTTCAAGTTGCTTATTAGTACAACTACCATTAAATACTTGAGAAAATAACAAGGTAGATATCTGACAAGTATTCTGCAAGTACTTGTACGAGTTTGTATTAAAACAGAGTACAAGTATCTTGTTGGAATATAAAAGTAATCAGCCGCACATACACATTATAGATAAACTTTTCGATCAAAAAGTATACATCGAACAAACCATTGGATTACAATTTGCCCAAAATTCAAACTAAAGTGAGGCTTCAGTATCCCAAAATATTTGCAGTCTGGTTCAACATTCTACCACGAGGTATTCAGAGGTAACACCCTTTGAAGTGAAACTATTTATGTGATTTTGAAACTCAGCTATTTCAGTCCGAATCTAAATTTGATTTAATTTTCATTTCATATGAATTTGGTGTTCGATTTTGTATTATATTTTACTTTATGAAAACGTTCAACGGTAACAAATATGATATTTTCAACATAACATGTCTACCACATATTTTGTTAAATATTTCAAAATTCTGACAGATATTTTGAAAAAAAATACTGAAATTAGTTTCAGGAAAAAATGAACTGAAATATTTTCAAATTTAAATGTGGAATGACATCTGTCGAGAATGCTGAATAGTCCGGACCTCTATTCTAGAGGCAAAATAATGGAAATTTGATACAAATCAGATCACATTATTTTTCATAAAAATATAAAAATCAATATAGTAGTCAGCCGTAATTTTGTTTTGACCATGCCTAAAAAAATTTCAACATTTAATTCAATATTGAATATCGTTATAATTTCTGCGTTACAAGCAGTAGTATGGGAGAGATTTAACGAAGTAACGATTTTAAGTCCTATGCATTGTATATTTTTGAAGCAGAATATCTCATTATATCTATTCTTAAAACCTCATTCAAACAAATAGTTCTCTGAATACTATATTTATTTTATTTGGAAAATTACTGACTGTAACGAAAACACTAACACTTCACAGGATATTACTTCTAAATGGTTATTTGTACATTTCTAAAGAAGGCGGCAACTAAATAATTCTGGAAGGCTTCTTCATTTTCACTTGTTATTTGTATTCAATACAGTTTTAAAGCACAGTTATCTAAACCCAATTTCGAGTGATGTTGCTTATGTGTTTGTGAAAAAAACGAATATTTTTTATAATCCCGAGTACACATTTTTGCAATTTTGGTGATTAGTTTTAGCAATTCACTACAATAAAAACATTTTTCGTTCGAGTAGGTGAAGTATTTCAATTCATTTCGTCGAACCTTTTATAAATACAGTGGAATCCGCTTATAGTTAACTCGCATATAGCGGAAACTCGCTTATAATGAACGCATACACTGAGTTCCGACTAAATACATATTTCACCTGATGTAAGTCAATTAGCATATAATGAACTCGCATATAGTGAACTTTCCGATATAGTGTTCACTATATGCGAACTCCGGTAGGTTGTCAATGAATGAATTTCATGTTGGCAACTTTTAACAGTTAAAGTAATGCGTATGCTAGTCTAGACTTGCAGTTTCGTGTGCACTGTGTCAGTTTAGCGTGTGAAAACCGGTGTATTTCTAAATGGAAGTTTAAAATAAGAAACGTTCTTCCTTTACAATTAATGATAAATACAAGATTATACAAGACATTATGGTAGATCTCAAGCACAGATTTGTGCAAAAATGAAATTGTTAAAATCATCATTTATTTTAAAAAATTAATAAACTTTATTTTGTTTATTTATAAACATGTATGTATGAATAAAATGTAATGCCAATAAAAATTTGAAAAATAAAATGTATTTCGGTTATAATGAACACTAGTTTATAGTGAACCAAATTCCTGGTTCCTCCAGGGTTCACTATAAGCGGATTCCACTGTATTTGTAATTGCAGATTCGAAAAGAAGCTATTTTATTTAAATGATTTTGATAGTTTCATGTGATATAAATAGACTACAGATTTTCTTTGTCATTGATGTTATCTGTTTTAAGGTACGGTTTCCTAGACGCGCGGCACAGCAACAACGTTAATTTTACGGAACGGTTTCCTAGACGCGACCGCGACTGAACATCTGTCGCGGCGACCGCCCTGTGACTGCTACAGTGACCAGTACTCTGCGACAGCCGCCGACGACAAAAAACTTAACCTACAATAAAAATGAATAAATCGAGGTTTTCAGCGCTAGACGACGAATTAATAATTGAAAAAATTAAGAAAAATACTATTTTATTTAACTATAAAAATAAAAACTATAAAGACACAGGTCAAAAATGATATATGGAAAGAAATATCGCAAGAAATGGGAAAACAGGTAAATAAATTAATAGAAAATTAAAAAATATAGCTATAATACACAATATTGTGTGATCTTCGTCAATTAGAGACGACAGAAAGTCAAACTGTTCATGGTCAATGCGGAAAAATTCGCGAAATTTTTTGACATTCGCGCTAAATGCCTATTAATTAATATGGTAAAAAAAACCTTCTTCTTCTCGAGATTTAAACATCTCATGGATGCTTTTTCTTTTTTTATTTAAAATAGAATGCAATAACTGCTGTCCTTCCTCTTACTCCTCCAATAACAATTTTAAGATGTCCATCGTATCGTTCATTTTGGTATATTTGACACTTGACAGCATTAAAGTCGCATGCAGTTGTCGCGTCTAGCAAAACATCTGTGTCTTGCGACCAGCAGTCGGCGACCTGACGCGGCGGCCGGCCACTACGACAGGTTGCGTCTAGGAAACCGTACCTACACAACGCTTGAGCACAAGTTAAAGAGACAATTTAAGAGGTAGTCTAAGTGGCCGAGTCAGACGAGTCTGGGATAACTCTCCAGAGAAATTATACGCTCCAAGACAGAGGGTTAACAGATTTTGACTCGTGTACGGGCTTTATAATAAGCCAAATCACTCTAAATATTAATATTGCAGTGCTATTAATGTATTCAGGTATAACACATTGTCAATATGTTTACAATTTTCACCTGCTATTAAAATTAATGCGTAACAATATTCCCAATTTGTCATCATCATTAGTGAACGCATCGATCATTATTATTTTTTGAATGAAATTAGGATTAGTGAATTCGCTAATGTAGTGTTGCATATTATTAGGTATTCTTGTATATAATTATAATATAATGATTAACTAATTAATAAACAGCTGTAGAATGTTACCACATATTCGTATTTGCTTAATTACAGTTAATTTTAACTAACATTAACATTGAATTAATAATTAATACTTGTATAGTATACATTAATTTATAAAGAACATAATTGAAGCTACTTTCATTTTGCAGTAAACTTTCAATCCTACATTCTAATAAATTCCATAAATTAATTTACAGAGTTGTGTTTGTGCTAAAATGATACAAATAGCAATTTTTATTATGAACATCGTCGTACAAATATGTACATACGTATTGTTTGTTTAACACGACATATAATCGTGTTTACTGTATACGAAATATCCGGTTGTGTTTTCGTGATTCCAAGTTATTTTTCTCTTTATGGGTTTCGGTTCTAATTAGGCTCCATGACATTTCCACGTTACAAGTAGCGAATGTGGTCTTTTAAAAGCATTGTGCATGTACGTATAAGACCATGTGACACGTACCTAAAGTTGTTGGAAATTAATAACATTAGTACTTATGCTAGTTTGCAATAAATTTCATTCTCCTTCATATTTAATTATTTCATTGTCATATTCACTTTGTCATATACTGCATAATTATACTACGTCGTACGATAATTTATCTGCTATTTTTTTTATTTCGACATTATTATAAACTCACAAAGGATTCATTGTGATTAATTAAATAGACTAGCGTTTATTTTGAACTTCATTTCTTTTATTTAAAATGCCTCCCATTTTTCATTATTTACTTTCTATCTGTGCTATTATTCTTTTCCATTAAGATAATTATCTATAGTTTTAACAAATGACTCGTTAAATACTTTTACTCTCGAAAGTTATTACTTATTAATAAAAAATGTATAATTGACATGAAAAATTGATAATTAATGTTTTTACATATTTTGTAAGAGAATAAAAAGAACTGGAAATATAAATAATAGCATAGAATAATTAAAAAAAGTAACTATAATTTTTCTTTGTGTATCCTATCCCAGATAAACAAATATTACTATATTCCACAAAGAATAGAACCGAATAACGAGAGTTCGCTTGAACTGGAAATTTGTTTAATGCCATACTTCATGTGCGGAGGCTCTTTGTAAGGATATACCAATGGTTGGAGGTGGATTCTTAAGAGAAAAGCAAACACCGGTAAGGATGATGTGAAGTAGTAGTGAGGGTTGAGCCGTAGAAGTGTGTTGAGGGCGATGGTAGGGGGTAGTTAGTGAAGTACATACTTCCTAATAGCCTGGTCGTTACGCGCCGGCCTCGGCGACGCTCGGATGGTCTGTTTAAAGGCGTGCACGTCGGACGCCTCTCTACCACCGTACTTAATGAGCGACGCGCCGCAGAAATGTAAATAGGTGTTATAAAGTGAACGACCACGTGCATGTAGAGATAGCGACGGGAAAAAGAGCGCGCGCGCGCGCATACACCTTACCCTACCTACTTGATGTTCTGTAATGATAATAGGATGTCGTGTCGCGCGCATGTGAATTTGACACTTCGTTACTGAACTATTAAATGTACACTATCATACCGCGGTACAGAGATATGAATCTTCTAATGTTATTACATAATTCCATTTGTTACTCAATTGAAATATTGCAACAGGATACTGTAACTTTATGAAGCGGACATTAACCCTTTGCAATTGTGTATGCTCTATTAGTAACTTATGAGGAAGTAATGTTTAGCAGATTTAATCCATTTAAGTTAAAATGCACTACAATTTTTGTGTATTCAAATCTCTTTTGTATCGTACAAATTATTTAAGCATTCAGTTACGTATTTAATAGCCTAAATTCTGAAGTACCCGAAAATGTATACTCGACTCACGTAGCTCAGTTGTTGAGTACTTGGGTCTAAGTGTTTAGTTCCGAGTACAGGGTTTTGAGTGTCTGGTTTCATCCACAGATTTGTGAAGTGAATACACTGTCTAAAAATTTCATCGTATTTCAAGTTAAAATTACTGTTTGTGGTTTACAAGTTTCTATACAATAAGCATTTATGAAACCTGAAAATTATGAAGCTATTTAAAATACAATTGTTCTGAGCAGCTTGAATGTCAGTAAAAATGTAAAACATTGACGAAATAAAAGAAACATTTTCAAGCTTTCAAAGTGTTGCTTGAACTTTCTCTCTGAATAATATATTTAAATGAGACAAATGATAAATCATTATTGGTGTATGTGTTGGTTACTATGCACTATCACATGTATGAGAATTTAGTTGAAACATAATCTTGTTGAATATATAGTATCTTCAGGGAAATATACGTCACGCAACTGAATGTGGTGATATGACTAGCAACCTAAGGGGATGTACGTTGCGCTGCGTGTTATGTTAACTGCACGCTAAACAATATAACTGATAGAGATGTCTAGGGATCTGGTACGAAATAGATCGGCTTGAAAATGTTCCTGCAGGGAAATAATTGTAACATGATGACCTCGCTAAATGGTGTACCAGAGAGGGACAAGGGATCATGCCATAGTTCAGCATAGAAGAATAAACGTCCTTAGTTATGTTAATGAAAGTCGCGAGTGATTCAATAAGACTCATCGTATAGTCTTTTCTCAGTTAGAAAAAAATATAGGTGATGTGCTTCGTTTCTAATACGGATGAACGTAGTATCATAGTAACAGGAGTAGACGACTGACTGCGACTGTCAGATGTTGATGTCGACTTATTTTTTTCTAACACGTGTGCAAGAGCGCAGAATAATTTAATGGTTGCTTCTTGAATAAATAAGACATAATCTTATGTTGTTGCGGTCGAAACTGTCGACAAAAAGAACAGATGTGTTGATGCTATGTTACATCCCGAAATTATTTCTAAATGTATTCAGATTTTTTAAGGGCAGTACTCCATCTCAAGAGATGTTCATTCGGTTGTAACAGTTAATGGTCGTTTTTTGTGCTTTTCAAAGAAAGATAGTCTGACGGATGGAACTAAAAAAATAATTTTGCATCGTTACTTATATTTTTCAAATGAGCCTTTATTCTGCTGGCTTGGCGAAGTGGTGCCGCGCGGCACTGTGCGACGTGTCGCGGAATAATTCAACCAGTTCTCATTTTATCCTTGGAGAGCTGTCCCGGAGTATAATATGGAACCGCCATTCGCAGGATATTGTATTGAAAAAATCTGCATTCAATTCCTGTTCGGATCCGCACAGGCGGCGGCCGCCTTATTGGATCTTTTCATATTCACATGGAAATGTATAAAAGATAGGAAGAGAACGATGGTGCTGCAGGAAATTCAGTCGATGCCTGAGTACGGTGATTTGACGTACACGAGATTGACCGGTGACGGCATGAGTTGACGCCCATTTCTCAACTCATGCACACACACACACACACTCTTGTACATATAACCTCCATACTATACCATACTGTACTATACATACAAAGCCTTGAGTTTGCTGGGCCTGCGCTGGGCAATGTGCTGCTGCTGCCTTTGTGTACCGCATTGCAAGGTTAAACCGCCGGGACAAGTGACAAACCGCGACACAAATTGTCGCCAAAACCCCAGCCACCGTACCCTTAAGTACATATCACACCCGCCACTCACTGCTGCTACCACGGCGAACTTTTGTAATTTTTTGGCACAACACGAATAAAAACTTAATTATGTAGGTACATAAAAACCCATTGATGCGGGAAACGAAACAAGGTTTATTTTTCACCATCTATAGATATAAGCAGAAAAAGAACTTTGAGATTTGTTTTGCAAATGAGATTACAAAGGGATTAAATATAGTGTTTGACATGGCGTTTTTACATAAGATTAGTAAAACTAATTCTTTTTATAACTTAGTTTTGATGGATTATTGTTGGATTAGTACGCATACATGAATAGCCGCTGTTTATTGTACAATTATCCTGGAACTAATTGAACTAAACTTCTACATATGTACGAGCTAGAGTCAATAACAAGAGCCAAATTGTCACATGCAGTCTATATTTATTGTGGACCATTATTTCGTTTATCTCTGGTGTTATGGTAAACAATAGTGATATATAGTTTAGGTTAATAAAACGGGGTACAACACAATATATGAATGTATACTCACATGAACAAATGGTTTCAAAATTGTATTTTGAAATGTGATATTATGAAATGTATACAATTTTATTTCTTGTTGTGTTCTGCTGTAATTTATCACTTATGTTCTATACTGATATTCAGTTATTATCACACTGTAATAAGTTATATATAAACAATAGTTTACTGCTAATTTACTCGTTGGGAATTAACATATATTTGAAAGGTAGCTTGAGATAATATTACACTGAAATATAATTAACGTTTTGAAACAATACTACTGTAGACAGATAAATGCTTCATATATATTCGTTATGAAACATTAAACAAACCGCTGTAATTATTTAGTGATTAATGTAATATCTAGCGTACACATTTCAATTGACCGAAACAAGGGTTCCAAAGCAATGTTAAGCGAGTGAAGTGTGTATGCGTTGTGTAGAGTAAGTGGCAGCCAGTGACAGTAAACTGTAGTATTATCTCGACATTTGTGGATGGGATGCTTGTTGGTCGGGAACTCTAGTCATATTGGCGCTGTTGAAGATGAAGATGGCAAACGGAGAGCGTGTGGTGTTGGATACGTGAAATGGTTGTTTCGTGAAAACTTTTGAACTACTTCTCTGGGATGCTGGATGGATCTTATCTGTGCGTCATTTCCCCCAAATAATTTCCGCAGCGCAAGACGCAGCTCGGGCCCTAATTACGTTGCGAATGTACCCTTCGATGAAGTTGGTTGTTGCGGGTTAGAAAGTACTGTAAGGGCCTCAGAGGCAAGCGAAAGAGGCGGGGCGAGGGGACCCGCAGTGTGGATACGAACGAAAACAGATGCGGCTAACGAGCGACCAGGTTGTCTTGACCAAACGCGAATTTATCAACAGAATTCAGAATATTTCATTTGGGGTTAAACGAATATTATACATTTATCTCATGCTTGATGAGTCATGGAAAATATGCATGAGAAATTTACAGAATGATTCATTAATAAGTAATTATTGGATAAATATTTTTGACTTTGAGTGTATAATTACACAAATGTAATAAGCTTAAAAAGAAAAATTCTCGTTAAAGACAAGCTTTGATAAATATTCGTTAATTCGAATGGTTAGCCAAAATTTATCATTAATTTAACCCAGGCGTTAATATAATAAATAATGAAAGTATATAAATTGTACTAATAATCTATACATATTTATGTTTGATGGTATGTTATAAATCATTTTCAGCTCTACTCTTGCTCTATGATACTATTAAAATTTAAATATACAGTAATGTCCGCTTATAACGAACCTGAAGGTACCGACAAAAACGGTTCGCTATAAGTGATGTTCGCAATAAACGAAACATATCAGAAATTCATTTTTTTATTAGCATACCTACGCACATACATGTTTCAAGTAGATACATAATATGTTTTGTAATATA
>JAGJTL010000069.1:1592419-1603940 GCA_022063505.1 Calosoma granatense | reverse complement strand
CATGTACATTAACAATAGTTTATAGGAATTTTATTTGAAAAAGTCACTTATTTTAGTTTGTTTTATTTTAGTGAAATGAATATCGTTAATATGCAATTTCATTTCGTCTAGTCTATCGAGTATACGTTGTGAAGCATTTTGTGATTCACAAAATGATGATTTAAGTTCGTTATAACCGAAAACTTTTGCGATTCTAACAAAAATTCAGGTTTGTTATATCCGAAAATTCGTTATAAACGAATTCACGGGTTCGTCCGTTGCAAAAAAATTAACACACGTTTAATGACACTTTTGTTCGTACCTTATAGATTGGTTCGCTACAAACCGAAGTTCGTAATAAGTGGGTTCGTTGTAAGCGGACATGACTGTATTTGCCGTTACTTATAATGTGACATGCTGGGTGTATTTACTGTGAATAATATTCATTGTGTGATTACAAATATGGTAACCTTTCAACAAAAAAAATTGTGAACATTTTCTATTAGTAAATTAATAAGCTACGAATTTAAATAATAAGTTTCATCTAAGTTTTTATTGAAAGAACAATGGAAAGAGAGTGTCTGAAGTTGGAAATGTGCAATTTACAGTGAAATACAGTAGTTCATTAGTGGTGATAGGAATATAAAGCGTTCAAGCGTTCGGACGTTCAGCCCCGTCTTCCAATAACAAAATAATACCCTAATAGCTTTAAGTCCCCGATCAAAATTAGATCTTAGTGAAACGGGCCTTGAATTCTGGCCGCCAAGCTCGTTTCCGACACGTACCCTAACGGACGGCAGTAGTGAGGCCGCCACTAGCAGTAGACAGACTGACATCGGCCGGGACGGGTATTAGTGGGATCGTTCAGTGATTGGGAAAATCGATTTTTTTTACCAAAGTTAATTTATACGACAATATAAATCCGGTTGCGTGTACTGGGTCTATGAATGCTGTATGGTGGTGTCGCGACCCGTGTTATAAAGCTTTGGGGTCAAGCCTCCTCCGGTGACCCGTCGTCACAAACACGGAACTTCATATATAGTTCGTGGAATCTCATCTCATCTCAGCTGGACTCCCGGCAGGCGAGAATGTATCGCTCGGTCAACGACGATCTCTGCTACGTTCAACGTCGTTCATCCATAATTCATCCGATGATTGCATTTCGTATTACAATTACACCGGCACACAAGCAAGACACCCTGTGGTTCACAGTTCAACCAAGCCTGACTCGCACTCAAAGGGACACTTTATAAAAACATTTCTCCTAACTTTGTCTTGCATAATAACCATTTTTATGGAATAAATTGTCTATTTGCCTTTCAAATCAAAGAAAATATATGCTTTCAATTTCATTTTTCACTCTTTAGATGATTTAATATGATGGTAATATATTAATTAATCTTGTCATTTTACAAATCTGATTTGAACTAATAATGAGAATATATATCAAAATCAATAATGAAACCATTAAACATTCGCTAGAATACAACAAAGTAACTTCTTCATTTGTAAGTCGATTTATTAATTTAATGATTTCTAAAATTAAAACAAACTTAAACATAATATGTCTCTCGTTCGTAATTTTATTGATAATATAAATACAGTAAAATCAAATTCATTCAAATATAAAATCGATGTATCCCAAGTTTATACAAATACTAATATTGATTGTATTAAATCTTAGTCATTCTAATCTAAAGAGAATAGAACTAATATTGGTAGATGTTATCAGTTAGTACCGACTGTGGTAATAGTTCAAATAGCATTGTCAAATTAGGAAATTTGCTTAGTAATTCGATTGTATATGTATAACCGAAGTTTCGATACAACTATTCAAACAATATTGACTATTAATATTCTGCATTACTAAATTAACTATAAATTATCTGAAGTTTTGCTTTATATATATGAAACTCAAGAATTATTTTTAGTTAATTACAATCAATTAATAAATTATGTTATTTTTAATAATACACTGGTTTGAGGAAGTATATTTCTTGAGATACGGATAATATTGTGAATCACTAGAGTATATAAAGAATTCATTAATTAAGTGCCATTTACGATAAATCTGCACTATCTTAGTAGATTAATTTTATTATTAAATATTATAGCGATTAGCTTTGTAAACTAAATTACCATATAACCACTTGACTAATGATGCAATATATCGTACAACTAAAAACAATAAATTTAGTACGGGTATCCTGTAAGGATTAATACTAAGCTCATTCCTATTTTCCCGGTAAACCATTCACTAAACATCCACTACACCACTCTAATGTCTTACTAATCAGTTTGATTGTCAATATTGTGTTCAGAATTCAGAACAAGATTAGTAAGCGATTTTGAGAACAATAAACTCTAATTGGTGTTTTTGCAGACGGTTTACATGATTTCTTCATCTTCTTTAGATAAAGAGAATGATTACTAAAATGATTTATTATTTTTCTAATCAATTTATCAGATGCAATAATATGTCAAATGACAGTCTTATGAACATATTGTTAATTCATCGTTGTACATAAATTTACTGTTATGTAACGTTGCAGTGGAAACAGAATTTCAGGAAACCATTAGTAATTGCCCTATTAATATTTACTGATGGATCAAAAATATACTTTCTGGATAAAGTTTACTCAGCTCGGTGTTCTTGAAAGTTAATGGATTCTTCACGTTACATCCTAGAATATCCATTTATACAAGCAGAAGCAGCTGCAGTATTGCAAGCACTTAAATTTTCCCGAAGCATGGCTAAAATGAACGATCTAATATTACTGGACGTCGTAACCTACCAACATTCTAAGGCCACTATGGAACGGAAAGCCTAATTGTAAAAAAAATCCACGAGGTGAAATATGAATAATTTAGTGTGGATTATACGATATGAACCAATTATGTTGTGAATTTTATTCACATGCTTGCATGTTGTACATTTTTGTAACAATATCCTCTATATTAATATTTCCTTGCAAAACTTTCGTTCAAAATTATCATTTTATGGAAATAAACTTCATATTATATTTATGTATTTCCTTTTTGTTAAAAAAATGTAAATTTCATATTTATTGTACGATATTTTTTATGACATTCTTGTATAAATATAATAATTCCAGATTGATTGTGATTTATATAAACCAAAAAAAGTATGATTTCATAAAGTTTGTTATTAATGTAACATACTAATGAATATTTAGCACTAAGTAATGATAAATATAAGCCATGAATCTACATTATATGCATCATTCGCCAAAGTTTATCGATATCCATTGACTATTTTAGTTTGACAGTACAAATTATGCTGTCATGGTAGAGAAAGGCTGGGAATTTGGTTTAGATGAGGATTATCATAAGCACAATGGACATTACATACTAATGGCAGTTGACACACACTGGACTAAATCTAAATAGGATTCACATTAAGTCCTGTCTAAACTATCATGTATGCCACTGTAATATGTAATGTAAATTTAACCTTGTTGGTTAATGTTTATATCTGATTTTACTTGGTATTTGTTTGAATTACTAGGTTTGATATTTGTATAAATTTCTAAACCTGTATCTTACACATACAATTGGTTTAATATGAATAAATAATTCTGAAGAAAGATCTAAGATGAAATTTGTCTATGTTTTGTTTTTCATATTTATTTATTATAGAAATAGATAAACTAGAGACAAGCATGAACACATCATTGGAATAACTAAATTCATTAGATATTTATTTATTCATTCAATTTGATACTTCATTACCTTGCCATTTTCGCCTTCTGCATATTATGATTCAGATTTGCATTTGATTTTATCCTTCATCAGCAAATACGCATCACAAAGTGACCTGGAACATTGTTGCTCGAGTAATGTTGCAAATGTGCTTCTCTTTTTAGACGAATAATCTCCATGTCGCAGAGTTTACTACATTATTCTCTAACCTTTGCCAAACTACATTTATAACACTGTCAAAACTATTCCAAACAGGAAATTCAACGTACTACACACAATCCATCTCAACTCCAGTAAATTTGAGGAAAACTAATGTCACATGCACTGTCTTAGATCTCGGCACTTAATCAGACTGTTCTAGTTTATCTCAGCTCTTAATGTTTAATCTGCTCTTCCTTTAAACCGAAACGATGACATATCAAAATGTTTACAGAACTACAGGTAACAAACCAGTTAAGTTTGAAACGGCAAAAATTGACAAACAAAGCCATTTTTCTTCTTGCTATGTTAGAGACCACACAAATGAAATTTACTTATTCATTTTTAATTATAACACATACTTTTTAAAAATCAATTTTCTTGTTATCAAAATTTTATATTCTCGATTAATATTTTCATTATATTTCTTTCAAATTCTTCATAATCAAATCATTAGCTTTATTTAAATCCATTAAAATCTATTTTTCTGTTCGCACATTTATATCAATCAATTTATCGTAAACTATAACAAACAATCCAGGTACAAATGTTTTTGTTTAGTTATTAGTTACTTTACTAAACAATGTTATTATTCATCGGTTACTATCGGACGTCTGTCAAAATTCCGAAACGCCCAAATTCGAAATGTCCATCCGCAAATGTTCGCAACCGACCGCAATTGATTCTGCGAGAGTAGACGTATTTATACTATTATGTGTTGATAAAATGTATCCTACGGCAATTTTTGTAATCAACCAATACTAGTCCTAAAAGTTTTATAATACATAGTTTTTTCTACTGCAAAGAAAAAAGCATGACGTAAAGCAGGAAAAATCATTTACTCATTTCAATATATTGCCAGCGGTATACATAACCACATTGCACTTGTTATAACAAAATAATAAAATAATGTGTGTGAAACAACGTCGTTATTACCAACTAGAAAGTAGATCATTTATCATTTGTCATTTGTGAAATGAATGAAAGGTAAATATATGATATTTGATTGAATAAGTAACATTGGCTAGGTAGCACATTATGTACAATATTATTTATAGTTGTCATACTCGTCACATTATAATATTTGTATTAATATCATATTATAGACAAGTGAGAAATTACTAATCATACTATGAATATATTAAACCATTAATATTACATAGTACATATGTCTTTAGCGACTAGAGATATTATTGTTTATTTATACCTATAAATAAAGGAAAAAACACACTTTTGAAAATATTTAATAATCTGAGCAGTATTTTCGAAAAAGAAAATATAATGAGTTCCTTTTAAAATGTGTACAGACTGTTACAACGTTTGAATATAATTTTCAAGTCGTGGCTTCTCTTTAATGACACGGGTTTTGAGTATATGAACAGAGTGGGCAAATGAGAGGGGACGATGCTTTATTTACCGATCCATCTGGCACGTCATCGCACATTTTAACGTAGGTACTCGGCGTTACAGAAATTCAGTAAATTTATTAAATGCATCCACTTGCACAGGTTGATTCAATTATTAGAAGAGGTCTGACACTTGACTCTACATGTAGATAGCGTTTCAGTTTGAGACCTTTAATTCAACTAATTATTATAGTTAAATTGTCGAGTTTGCTCTGCGAATGGGAGGCGACGCGGAATTCAGCCTTTGAATACGAAAACCTGGCAATGCACAAGTATGCATTCATTCAGCATACTATGTTTTTGACGAGAGAATTATATTGTCCGCTGTTCTTCATTTGTTACACAGGCGTAATGCATTTATTCTGCTAAATGAATGAGACTGTTGTAAAATATATAATGCAGTCAAACAAAATTACTATAAGAAAATATACACTTGGCTTCCAGTTTGCGTAATAACGTTGATATCACAGATTAAAATGTGTACCTACTGAAATAATTATTCTTCTAAAATGTTAATTCGAAATAATATCTTATTTGGTAAATTATTGTTGAAATTGTGTTAGCAAGTAATAGTTGATTTATTTAGTTCATTGTCTATATTAATAATGTAAAGCGGTGTACACAGATTTATTTATGTATTTTTTAACTGTTGTGTTGTTTGCACAGACATATCTCGTCGTATACAGGCACTGTCTCTAGACAATACGCCGGACGACCACTAGGAACCATATTTCACTGGTGTACGTATGTATAATTCCGTAATGAACATGTGTGCTAGAGGTGTGTATTTTTCAGTCCCAGGGTAACAGAACACTGGGGATAGCAGCCACTGAGTTTTGATAAAAGCATAAAATATGATGTCATAACGTGGATGTCGCTTTAAATTTGTAGTCCAATTAGAAACTACGCATTTTATTATGCAGAATAAACTGGTCGACGCGTCCGATGAATACATAACTGGAAGCGGTGGCGGTGGCGGTGGCGGCACCTGCGTCGGGACGGCTGTGTTTAATTCATGACGCTCTAATTCGGACCGGCCATTTCAAAACCGGACTCCGCGTTGCGTCATAAAGAGCCGTTTAATGTGACGTGCGCTCATGCGTACACATAATTATGAGCATGTTTTTCGTCAAAGAGAAACCGGAGATGAATCATTTTTGCGAGGTCACGGCGCGCTAAATCACGACAGAGTTACGAAGATATATGTGTTCGTATGCACGTTACACTTGATATATTTACGGTGCCAGAGAAAAAATAATATATATGAAAGGTAGGTAGTAGTGTAAGGTAGGGTACGTCACGCTTTCCTAGTGTTCGTACGTTTGAATGAAAGTGGAGTTTGGTGGTGGGGTAATGGAATTTGTCGTCGTCGCTATGGTAATCCAGGGAATGCATTAGTTGTGGTACGGTGGTTGCCACCCGGTCACCCATTTCACATTTCACAGTTTCCATCAGCACGAGAACAGGCGGCCGTGATACTCTTGAACGAGCTCACGCGCTAGTCCAGCCAGGGAACAAAAACCAGGCGGAACAATTGACAAAATATTGAAACAAGCGAGGAGCGCGACAAAGCGGATTAAAGCCTTGAAAAAGTCCTGAGGCTTTCCTGGTGCAGTTTTTACACACGGTCCTCGGCTAGAGTAGAGGCGCAATCCCTTGTTCTAATAAATCGCTACAATCACCGTTAATCTGGTGTGGTACAGTCCGAGCGGAAGTTGAATAGAAAAGCGCAAACGGTCCGACAGTTGCGTGATTTACCGACTGCGTGTACAACAATAATATCTCTACTTCGTCTGTTTTCTGTTTCATTCGCCAAACGTAGACCAGCAATAGGAAAACGAGTACTTCCCGAGAACATTTATAAAATATGTCAAAAAAGAGTGCCCACTGAATATGGAACAGTAGACCGATTCCAAGTTAAATTTATAATCGTCCGATCGATAAATAAAACTTCACCCAAATGCAATATTTCATCAACCGTTTCATTACAGACAATTAATTACAAATATCCATTTACGTTGTCAATCAATAGCAAACCATGTGCACAATTACTCATATGCAGGAGGATACAGTGTTAATGATGGTAAATATAAATTATGGAAAATATTATTGTTTTCGTTAATTTATTGTTTATCCTGATAAATAATCTATCAGCAAGCTTAAATGTAAAATTAGAATTTTAATCTTGATTAACTAGTTAATGACAATTTCATCGAAGCCATTTGGATTTACTGTGTCTAGCTTTGAAAGTGTTTCATTATTGGTAAAATACCTGGTGATAGATTGTTTACTAGTCGCTGCCATAGATATTACTAAGATTATTGCTACATATGAATTTACACTTCCCATTCATGTATACTATATATTCACTTTTTTTCTATGAATAGAACACAAAAGTCAGTCAGTAACTAATGAAGTTCCGTGCCCTGATTATATGCGGTTTTTTGAAATTCCATGAAAGGTAGGGTTTCTCATCAAATCGACGGATGGGTAGTGCTTTAGTGAACTGTAATAAACTTAGGTCAGAATTATCTGCCTCAGTGACAGGAATCAGTTTCATTAGTGCTCGTCGGTCGTCTATCCACTACGCATGGTACACGGACGAACGGATGGATTCAGGGTGTGCTTGAGTATTCAAACTGTGGTGCGTCATGTAGTCGAGAGAGCGCAGTATCCAATGTAAAGGGTACCAGGGGTATAGAGACGACAGGGAAGGATGTCCCGGCCTCCGAAGCAAAATCCGGCTAATACTAACGGATAACTTTTCTTATGGGCAGTGATTAAAGTGCTGTAGCGACTCACTAACGAGACAACTTAGCGTCTAGGATCGCTAATGGAGCGAACGAGATTACGCACGGCGCATTCAGAGCGTACGGGCGACGTTGCCAGCCGCTCGAATTACGCTGATGTACGGGTGGGAGAACGCGTAGTTGCCAGATGCACAACGACGTGCTTTCTTTAATTTAATAAAAAAAGCTTTCTCTCATTTCGCCCGAACATTCGCTCCTCCAATGGGAATATACATGATATTCTGTTTTGGGCTTTTTCCGAAATGAATGTAAATTAAACGAATAAAATGAGCGACAGAAACGTGATAGTCGGTGTCTGGTCGTAAACAAACGGCTTACGACTTCTGAATACGAGATCTAACGATATTCATCTTAAATGCAGAGTATTATATTAGGTAAGTGAGAAGTTGTGAAATCTGATAATATAATAGTTTGTGTAAAAAAGAAAACATGTGATTTGTATAAAGCTGTATGCATTATTCGATTCACCGGATACAACGTCATGTTGTGGTGTGTCAGTGAAATATCGAAGTCTTCAAGAGAAAAGCCTGAGAGAAAAAGTATTACCCTATAATCTGGCAGACAACATCGTATAACCATACAACGGAGCGATGGAGTAGGTACTCTGTTATTAAAACAGCTCGAGGCGCTGCCGGATATAGTACATACATACGGCTATGTTTACGACACCACCACCAAGGCACAGGCCTCGTTATTGTCGTAACGGGAAGACGCACGGACCGTACCTGCCCGAACTGCTTCCCCAGTAATGAAACCTAAAGGCACTGGTAGAACTGAAGGTGGTAGCACTGAAAACCCTAAGAAGAAGTGCGACTGAGCGCGGTGAGTGCGCTTTGCCATAAGTCTTCTCCGTAATTACTAGTAATTTAGACTCGACGCTGTTTCGCGTCGCTCGCAATATTGCTCGACGAAATGTCGCTTGTCTGCCGTTCACGTTAAGAATGCAAATATGTTTGGTGGACGGTCATATGCGAGGTGCTCGTAAAAATGCCGGTTATATAAACGTTCCGAAAATGGTTGTGTACAACAAAATTGCCTCTTCTAGAAATTGGGTGTCTCCCTACGCTAATAACGTTCCAGGTAACATGCAAAATGGAAATTTCCATATACACCTTCAAAAAAGCAGTTGTTAAAAGTTGTACTTGTATGTATGCTACATTATCATAATAGTACAATATAACAGTTAACCTTTGCATTAATTTTAACTGTAAGAATTGATGTAGGTATGGTGAATAGTAACAAATGCGGAAATCGTATACAATCAATGCTATCTCTTTGGAGGTAAACCAGAACTGGTCGGACAACTTTGGAAATTCAACTAGTTGACAACCATCCATTAACTAATCTACTGCTATTGCTACTTACAAGAGTAAGAAACGATTACAATTTTAAAACTTTTTCTACATGATAAAACTGAACTAACAAAATGCATGATTATGATATAAATATTTTTAGTACATGATGGCTATATAAATTTATTTCACAATTCATATTTACTTCAAATACGAAGATATACATGATTTTCTCGTGCAGTTGATTTAAAATTTTAATAAAATGAATCAAAAAGTAGAAATCACTGTTTAATTAGAAACTCATAGAAGAGATTTTTTGCTTCAATGTGAAAATAACCCTTGAGATTGAAATCAAAATATTTTACTTTTTCATATATGTAAATATCGCTAGCAAACACAGACCTGTACTTTTAAAACGAAATGTTTGTATATGCTCTGTTGCTTTTCATGTTAGGTTTCTGAAATATATGACGTGACATTGTCTTTTTGGAAAATCCGAACAGGTCTGCTTTTAATATTATATGAAACAAGTAGACGGATACTTTTATTTGAGAATTCACATTGTATATATGTTCGTTATATTTATGGAGCCTGAAATAAAATACAACATGGGAAGAAATATATAGTGTAAGGATAAAACGCATGTAATTATTATACAGCTACTGAAAATAGAGAATTTACTATTTTTAATTTTTATAACTTGACAGGACTCATTCAAATTATTGAAAAAATTAAAGTTTACTGCATTTGTAAAAAATATTATAAAGAATTTGAACACAAACATGTTTCGGGAATGGCTCAGCACAAATACAGGAAATACTTAATCCATAGTATTAGCAAGGAACCAAGATATACCACACAATTTCATTATATTGTTCCATTCCGGTTTGAACTCGTTTCAATAATCCGTTGAAATTATCGAAATGAATGGGTATCCGAGCGATGTAAAATAATTAGTGTCGATTTACTATTCGTAACAGTTACACGATGAAATCAGTACGGCCTACGGGTGTGCACGTGCAAAATGCAATTTCTACGGATTATGCATTCAATTTCATGGGGACAAGGTGCAATTCTCCAGTGAGCGCCGGTGGAAAGAGCACGATCAGATCTGTAAACAGTATGATTGAACGTGCGGTAGATTCTAATTATTCCATTGATAAAATGTTATCCGGTTTCTAATTCGTGGTCTGCAATATCTAACTGGGTATCTATATACCTATAGATGCACCCAAGATGAATGAATATATTTGTCTAAAGATTTTGTACAACTAAGAAATTTCTTTTCGTTCTACATTTAGAAGTGGTCTTCTTTTATTTTTCAGTTCTCTTTCGAACTATTTGTTATTGTTTGCTTGTTTCGCGGGTTTTCCACCCTCTCTATTTTTCTTTCGGGTCACCTGAACCGTTTTATATCTTGTTTTTGTTTCATGTGTTTTTTGGTGCACAGTGTTCTCTCATTCCTTCTGTTTTTCTCACCGTTCCCTAGGAAGCAGTTCGAGGTGATGGTGTTTTTTTTTCTCTTTCGCTGATTGTACTTTCGCATGGTGTACCCATGTCGCATGATGACATGAGAAGTTGCTCGCCTTCAAGGAACTGTTCAACCGTTTGTGGCGAAACCAACGTTATTTTAATCCTTTCAACTTGATCAGATGTGCGCACATGACGTCTGAACACTGAATATAAATGTATACAGGAGAATGATATATCGAAAAACATTGGAAGAGACCTTTACTTTTCGAAAAATTTATTGACCTCTTACGCATTTATAATATGAAATTTGAAAATCACTGTTTTGCTGAATACTAGAGTATATATTTATATGAAGAAATTATTTATTATCAAGCGGTTAGTAACAAAATTATTCCCTTGTCATAGACCAGAGGTAATTACGTCAACTCAGTGTTGACGTTTCCTGACCAATGTCAACATTGTCTGTTCATAATAGACATTGTTGACAATGCAAGGACTAATAGGGAAAGCTAGTTAATTATAATTTGTTTTGGATAGAAATAAATGTGATTTATTCAAATGTCACAGCTTTGCATTATTTTGCGACTAGGTAAAATCTAGTTAAAACATAGATAAGTAAAATTATATTTGTTTATTCTGT
>JAGJTL010000069.1:1579775-1592374 GCA_022063505.1 Calosoma granatense | reverse complement strand
TACGTATAATTTAATGAATTATACCGTGTTATAAATATAGGAAATAGCAGCTATATAATTATAAAAATGTAATGTATAAATATCCCGTACACATTTCCTATGACAACGCCCTCTCTAATTATGGACATATTTATAGATGTCGTGAACAAGCGTGACAAAATTTAATTAAAGCACGGCGATGAACTTGTAGAGGAATTATCTCGTATCTAGGTTAACAGCGGCTTCTTCCTGTGCCGAACAAATTGGTTAAACGTATGCGAAAGGGATACAAGTTGACCGATCTAACTATTTCTCCATTTTGCTATCAACCCTACACCGTTGTTGCCGACATCGACTTGTGTTGATTAATGGAAGAGAACGCTTGTTACACGAACGTCAACTGGCTCTTTGTTATCTTTCGAGGGAACCATATTTGCTTTGTATCATATAAATCAATAGTCCACAATATAAAGTATTTCACCCTGTCTATTCGTCAAATTTTGATTCGCACGTCCGAAATGAAGCGATTTCCAATTAGCTTCGTGTGTCTCTCGCGTAAATGATATTTACGCGTGTATTAGTCACAAAACCTATTCATTCGCACCGCAACAATTTTAGCTTGACAAAATCGGCAAACAAAACTTTTTAAACAAACACATGAGCATTAATGTATTTTATGCAGATTTTGCCGTATAACTGGACCCATGAATAATACACGTACTGGATGCATTACCACAAATATTCATTATATATTTTTATAAATTAGTCTATAATTGAAATATAATTGACTGCATTGATAATCCTATTATCCAATTGCCTGAGTATTAACCATACAGGTTTATAAAACATTTGTCATGTTATATTACTGCATTTAATTTAGAAAAAAAAACAATGTAATCAGATAATTATACAGCACATTCATTTTAAATTTAAATACAAAGTTACATGTTAATTTTCCATATAAAGAAAATATCCAAAACGTATCATAGTTTTTCGTCTGCTTATTTCATGTATTGTATGTCATTAAAATAAAATAATCTTATTATTGAATTAAAAATTTGGATCAGAACAAATACTCTCAAAATAAATTACCTGCACTTTACGATTTCATTCACTTTTCAATACACATTTTGCAACGATTGTCAGTGATATTTTTTTTCAGTTTATTCAATTTGCAAACACCATCATTCTCTGTCAAAATTCAAGTGATAGATCATTTGTGTGCAGTCAGCATACACGTGACAATAAGTTGTGTACGAGTGTTGGCTGACCATGAAAGAATGAATGAAAAAGTCAAACAGGGGTTGATGTATCGAACTGAATATGTATTGGAGTGGACCATTTACCCTTTGTTTGCGATACGAAGGGGCGTTTAGAAGTGAAATAAGTGCACTGGTTGAACCAATCGGGAAATATACACTAATTCCGGAAGGGGACAGTGTTGATAGGCAAATGATTCGAATTACACTGACAGCTTAATTTGAAACGAAAACTGTTATCAAAGAATACATTAAGAAAACGTTTAGGACACGCGAGTAATTACACCACAATAAGTACATACCACTTGGCTGGTATATTTTATTACCCCTGTTTATTATTCTCACATGAATTTCAGTGTTACGCTGCGTGACAAAACGAAACCATAGACAAATGATTATGTTATGAAGTATATAAGAACTATGTATTATACATTCGTAGTGTACATATATTATGTTTATCTACCTAATATATTGTGATTGGATTACTTTACTTACTTTTCTCTTTACAATAGCCAGAATCTAATATTAGTTTTGTGCGTTTCAATATTTTCTTGCCCTATCATTATTCAATTTTACCATCAATTTGACAGTTTTATGTATGTTTATATTACTAATATACACATTGTAACTTTTCTTGTATACGTGATTCTACAAACAGATGACTATACGACAGTAATTTTACTATAAATGATTTCATATTTATTATAACATGAAACTTTTTTTAAATCTTAGCTGTTTAAAATAATTAATCAACGTTAACATTTGCAGAGGTTTTTTTACTAATGTTTAAAATTCATTTAAAAACGTTTCGTAATATTTTACAAATATATTTTAATGAATCCATAATTAATATTGATCAAAAAAAGTAAAAACGAAATTTTAATTAAACATTTTTTAGATTTTCATTCATTAAACTCTATTCAGATATTTTTATATAATTTTTTTCGATATTTATATTTATAATGGAGGTTTTTAAATTACGCCGAAATCAAAAGAAACTTTTTTCAACAGTTTTAATATAAGGTACATGATTTTCGTTTCTTTTCAGTATATGGAAATATAACACTACATAACTACGAACGTAGATTTAGATTAAATGACAATTTCAGAATAAAGACGTCATGATTTTATTTCCGCACAAAAATCATCATAATATGAGTCAGCAGAGTTGGTTGGAACGTTATCTTTAAGACAATTACGGTTGCTTGTGCAGGATAATGTATACTACCAACAAAACTTATGTTATGATGCTCAGTTCAGGATTGTAATGTACGTAACGAATACTCATTAAAACTGGCGGTGCCAATCTGTACAGTTACAACACCTTACGGGACTTAATTAGTGTACAATGAAATGGTATACCCAGAGACACTATTATATATGTATAGTTTAATGTGATAAAATGCATCGGAAGAAAATAAGCAATTTCCAATACAGTAGAGCCTGGTGCTTTCCATCTTTCTAAATCACAATTTTCATATATCAATTTTTTTACGCACTCATAATGGCGTTTTACTCACACCCAACTCCATCTGCACCTTACCACTGTTAGAACATCCATCCATTATTTGGATGGATGTGCGTTTATACACGGATATATACGCATACAGAGACAGATGTGATCTTACATTTGATATTCAGAACATTGGTAGCACACCGTTTTCCTTTTTCCATTTTGAGGCCGTCCCAGGGTTTTCCACACATTGTGCTTGGTCTGTTTTATGATGCCGCAGCCGCAGACGGTTAACAATTGCCGTCGGCTGGGTTACGATACGCACACTCTAAATAAAGACAATAAGGCGGACAGTAGGTCGGCAAGCAAGTGCTTTAAATGTGGTTACCCAAAAGAACTAATACCGTCATCACCGATACCACTTAGGCAGGTACCCATTACCCACCAAACGAATTTTTGTTCACACCGATATGTGATTGGAAGATCTCAGCTTGATTTGTACGTATATATGCTGTGATTGTGTGTTTATAACTCGTACAAGAAACTTTTTATCGGGTATAAATTGAGCGTTCAGGGTCCTTGCTTTTCCCTCGAGAGCTCGTAATATCTACTTTAAACAACTTGTAGACCCCTCTCCATAACTCGATCCTACCGCCGATTGTAATCTCTTAGTCTCCTTCGCTGAATCTATCTTCAAACTCTACCCTGCCCCCACTCTTTAACGGGTGACACACCCAACCCTCCCTCTCATCATCCACGTCTTACTCGTTAACCCCAGCTCTTGTATCTACCACCCAATACCATCCGGTCGACATCTGCGTTTCTTACGTCTCCCTAGTGCCTTATTCTTATGATTCCCATAGAGTTATGGATCAAAATGTAGAGTTTTCCTTTTTTAATAGATTCGCACGGATAATTACTATTTTCGTAACGAAGAAACATTCGCCTGGCCGCTCAGCCAATAGTCTGTTCTTTAAAATCCCACTTTAAGAAAATATCATTTCCGCTGTGCAAATACAGTGAATGAACGTGTAAGGGAATGTCCCTCGAGTTTCTATAGAGATAACATTCTGAAATTCACTGCGATCCGATTCTGGGAGACATCCATCACAAAGACATGTATTCTGGAAACGGAAACACACAGAGAGGAAGGTACGAAAGTGGGAATGCGGGAAGTGCAAGTTATGCGCTAAAGAAGAGATGTGTGACGGAAGAGCAGAGATGGAAGGCCAGAGAGATAGAAGAAGAGTAGCAACACCAACGGTAGCAGGAATGACGGTTGTCTACTACTAACACGTAGTGCTGACTATGTAGAAAGGCTAACCGATCGACCGACTGTAGTTATGACGACTGTACAAACAAGACTCGCCGTCATCTGTTTATTCCGCAGCGTTAATTAATGTTCCCAGTGCGCACCGAGCTTCATAATGTAGTTTCACACAACATATTCACTCATATAGCCAGACAGGCCGACATACGTATACAAGCTGACCAACCGGAACATAATGGCCAGCTAGCGTACCAACATTTTTCTTCTCGAATTATACGAAAATTTATGGCTTAATTTCTATACCCTTGGGTATGTAAATAATATAATATTTTATATGTCGTATGATAATCTCATGCAAATTATAACAGTGATGTTTTATGTACATTGCAAGTGTCTAATTGATTGTTTAGACACAAAGTTATATGGTGTATGATGCAAGAAGATAAGGATATCACTAAAAGGAAATATAATGAGTAATTTGCATGGAGCTTGGAAGTTTGTTTTCTTCAATTGTACCGTTACGGTTTATTATACTTCTGTTCGGTATATTTAGGTAGGGTAGCTGTGTAAGAGGACTTGTTTCCTTAATAACAAGGCAGTAAAGTACCTTGTGCTGGCGCGTAGATGTTGAGATATAGACAATCCTCCGACTGGTTAGTGAGGTACGGCAGCAGCCTGCGCAAGTGCTCAAGACGGCCGCGTGGCATTCTTCTCAAGGCAGCCGTTTCGTTGGTAATGTCGGGTAACCGCTGGGGGCACACCGGTCCAAATTTGTCGGCCATCTTGACTCCTGACCATAGGGCCCCGGTAACTGGCGGCATGAAGCGTAAACTGCCGACGGGTGGACTCGCATACGGTATACCCCGGAACACCTCGACTGGTTCCAGGTGGCGCGAGTCTGGAGTTACAATTACTCCGCTCACATCTCCGTACTTAGTCCGAACAGTACGGGAGGTGAGAGGTTGCTGGGGAGGTGGTGGTGGTGGTGGCTCGCCGGCGGCCGTGCCACACCATAACAACAACAAGAGCCCCAGCGAGCGTACCATCTTCGGCCCACTCTAGATTCTTCAGCAGCACGTTACGTCACAAACGGCCGTGTACGCGCATCTGCATTATTATAACACTCACTCTACCGTAAATACAGTTACAGTTACACAGTGAAATCGAACAGACGGACTGTCACAAATACGTTCACCTGGAGGACGGACTCATCGGTGTCCGCCGCCGTGCTCCAGGTCACGCATCTCACTTCACTAATAAACCACAAAGAAGTTAATATTTCCGACGGCAATGTCGCACATGCACATGTCCTTGACACACCACTCGATTCAGAATGCACTATAACTTGTATCTATGGTTGCTATAATAATAGGTTGTGGGGGCGGGGGGTAAGGTGGTACGTAATACTTGTGTCACTGGATTGTTATGTCACTTATGTTAACTCACTTGCTGAGTACGGCTAGCACACCGAGGATCACAGTACATTCACAAAGTATATAGTGCACGAGTGTCCCACAAGTGCAAGCATGGATGCACATGCACATGCACGTACGTATACACACACACGCACCGAACTCTTCACGCGAAACACACACTTGATACCGTACGGCTGCGCGTCACCACTTTTGTTGGTGTCGTCTCACTCAACTGCATCATTATCATCATGTTTGTAAAACAATGCGCGCTCGGACAGCCGTGACCTGACCTCATCGTGCGGAGCTTCCCAAAGACTCACTGGCGTCGGTTGTGAGCTTACAGCCCCTGCGCGTCGCGGCGCTGTACACCCGCGCCTGTGCGCCGACTCCGACGCGAACTAATGGCGCTGCTGTCGTTTCGATTTTACGTCTCTGCTGTCCCACTCACTGCGTGATCTTTCGTTATTTTTGTTTTTTCCATGGGCTCTCCGTCATCATCCGTTCGAGTCTAATGTCGACGTCGTCATTTCTAGTTTGTAATGCATTTAAAAATCAATTTGACAACATTAATTCTCACAGATAGCGACAGTATACTGCAAATTTGAACGCAGAAAATACATACAGTGTTAACTGAAAAGGAAAGTAAATGGATTCTGTATCCCGTATCTTGTTGCGCTCCATAAGAAAGTTTCAGTCGGATTGGCCAACAAATATCTTGATATCTCCGAATGGAATTTATCACGTCTGTAAATTTTCAATAAAATCTGATAGACGGGTATTGTATGAGAGTTAAGAACCTCGAAATCTTATCAGAAGATTTTTCGCTGAACCGTTATATTGTTAATCTCATCAAAGTTTAATTGTTATCGAAGCATAAACTCTAGAGAACGGTAGAAGTGAAGGGTATAGTTTACGTTCATATTGCAGAACTCAAATTGCCACTGGCTTTTATATAGATTGTACAAATACTATTACGTATTACGTGATCAATGATATGTGTATTAAGAAACATTCCAGTGTGTAGTTCCGCTTATATGGCGAGGTCATGTTCTATCTTAGTGTGTCATCATTTAAAAGGCGTATTGGTAGTGCAATATTATACAATTCCTATAGGACGGCAGGCCATGGAGCGTGCTATTGATGTGTCGATGTGTAAAGTGATAATAAGGAAAGTGCGATGTCGGCAGGTGTATGCCTAAGATACAGATCTATTGGGTCACCGATGTGATCTTAACTGGGCTAATGTAGAAAGCGCTGAGTGTTTTTAGGTGTAGATTTATTGATTTCGCCGTCTCGAGAGCTTCTCGGTTGTCCTTCAGATAGTATCACACGCGACACTTTTCTAGCTCTTTACACTGTTGCTTCAGTGCTTGCAAGAGCTGATTCGTTCAATGAAACAATCACCCAGAATCGGTCGCTTGATGCAACATCATCATCACCATCGTTGTATATAGAGTTGATACCGATGGCTATTAATGTATTATTCCATCTCGACAGGCTGCTCACACAGACTGCTGTTTATGATGGCCAGAATGTGCTTATCATTGTCAGATAATTTGCATCATCTGCGAACTGCTAACCTATTCGCAGTTTATAACCAAGTTAGCTCGCTAATCAACCATGGAAAACACTTCAACTAATGCCCCGGCTTCTTATAAACTTGCTAAGAAATTATTAAATTTTCCGACAGCGGACAAGCAGCGAAACAACAAAGTCCGCGACCCGCCGACTCTTCTCCACCAACCTTATTTGGTTTTTATAGCTCGCGTTGCTCCAGCTAGAATTTCATTTCTCCGAGACTTCAGTAATCAGCAAACTTTAGTTTATGGAGAATGTGGAAGGACGCGGGTGTAAAGGGGATGACGAGCGTTTGGGAAACCGTTGGGTGAGACAGCAGCGCACGGCGGGATTCGGAGGCAACAGATCGGAACAGTCGTCGTCTCGCATCGGGAAACGATGAACCATATACAGCGCAGCAATCACAGCTCTGTAACGCTAGGTAGTATGTAGCTAGCCAGGTGGTAGATATGTAACGTACGCACGTATGTATGTCTGTCTGTATGAGTGAACCTCCACACATACCTATACGAGGAGCCTAAGGGGTGGGATTTGGATGTCTAGGTTGGTGAATTTCCTCGTTTCCCTCCAGTACCGAGAAGAGGTGACGGCGACGGCAAACAACGGGAACGCTAGTCGTGGAACAATGCGTTGTGTTTTATGGCTGACTGTAAAACAAGCCGAGCACCGTTTACGTTATAACTGTGACCTATGCTCGACTCAGGTATCACAATGGACTACCAGAACATATTAAAAATTCCTCCAATGCTTCTAATGCACGTCACATCATTATAACTGGACAGATTTTGTTATTAAATATCTGAGATTCACGGCACGAACATTATGCGAGCATTTGTTTCGAAGTTCTGTTGAGTGTTCCACAGAGACGGTTACCGGACAGAGTCAGGGCGGGCTGGTTCCAACCTCCAGGCGACAACGACATACAGGGTTTCGGAACGTAATTATCGAGTCGGAAATTACGAGAGTGCGTGAATGGACGCATTCAAATCAACGTCCGGAGGTATGCTGAATGTCGTGCGTTTCTACCGAACTCCCATTTGCTCTATGTTGTTCAGTTCACCTGATGAATAAAACCATGTGATCTCTCATACAAATCGCAAAGCCTTTCTTAAGATATGAATCAGTGATTAAACCAGATATTAATAATGTTTAAAATGTTACTTGCGGAAGAAAAACAAATATTTTATTTGATTTGTAGCTTATGTCACGGTGAACGATTATAATACTGTGTATAAAGTAAAGTGATATGGGATGGTGTGGGGTAGGTAAGTTCGGGACTTGCTCTGACACTTTATGTAAGCACCGACGTTAATGACTTGTCGAAGTAATTACGCGAGTTTAATGATTCCATAAATTTTAATTTTTAATCTTTACGCGTGTTCCCGAGTGCTGAGATGCCAAGGCAGGTAAGAAATCTTGTACTTGTCGACCGCCCGACACCGACAGTCTCGTTATTACGTCATGGTCGGGCGACGCGCCGTAATCAAACCGTTTCACCGCAGGCGTTGCGTCGCACACCGTACCTGATCCTAGGCTCTCAAGAGGGCGGGCTGAATTGAACAAAACTCAGAGCACCTCTTCGCTTAAGCAAATACGAAAGGACTTTCGCAGAGGATTGCGTTCGTCGACGAAGAGAACGCTCCCGGCGGCATAAATTACAAGAGACCATAACGAAAACGATTGAACGATGTAGCGCATTTCACCGCAATCAGTTGGGACAAGTATGTTACAGTAAGTCACCAGACGTAATTCTATCAACGCCCTACTACGATATACAGTATGTATGTATATGTCCGTTCCCGAAAGAACGTGTGGAATTCTCGTACTGAATGTGGAACAGAGAATTGAAAGAGACAAAAACCACAAATGCAACGAGTGACATTATTAAATTGTAAATAGTCAGGGTACGTGTTTCGCTATACTATTTCCATTCTTAGTGGACAATAAATCTGAGATAAACTACGAAACTTTCATATATGTAATTATCTATATTTCTCTTGATGTTTTCAATATTCTCTCTGCCATAACATTTTCAGTAGATTTAATTATATTTTTCATGAATTAACGAGGATGAATTTCAAATGTGATTAGTGAGTGCAATAATGTAGGATGAGTAATAAAACAATATTATGAACATGGACAGCAATAGTTAATGAATATAGATACTTGTAGAATCACTGTTTTCCCATCAGCTAATTACGCTATTCTGAGGTCAGCGAGGTCAACGGATGGACGGATGGATGGTACAGGGAAGAAGACTCGCACTATCATCGCTTCGTTATTGCAAGATCTTTCAGTGAAATAAAGTAAATGAAGAGGCCTCGGATCAAGTTGTTAACGGGGCTGTTTTATGGTGGTGGCGGGTGTTCATAACCGCACCTTTCAGCGCAGAGGACCGCCCGCGTTCTCCAGAATTAAAAATCGATGGTCCGCGCTGCGGCGCCATCACCGGCTGCCAGCGCCATTCATAAACGCTCTATCGACGATATAATCAAAGTAGCGTAACAGCATACCCAACACCTGGCCAACCTATTTCAATGTTGCACGCATCATTTTTAACGAACATAAGATTCATCTATTTGCATCGTTATTCAGTGAACTATCAGTTTATTTACAATGAATATGTAAGTTTTAACGTCCAGTGTGTACTATAAGTATGATATAATAACGGGTACTATTCTGTATTGTTATTAAACACCTATATATATTGAGCAAAAATGTACGACGGTCTAACAGTGACAGGTGCCGTCAGTCACCAGCTATACGGTGTGTTAAATTATTAGCACGGATGCCTCTTCAATATTCAGTCCATATTGAAACACCTCTGTTTGGAGCTAGGCCAATTTCAGTTCCATATCCCCAGCATGGAGTGCGAGAAATGTTGCGAATTCTGCGCACGATACGAAACAGTGGTGGTTAAAACGCGAAACCAGATGGTTAAAAAGTAGGCGAGGGTGTACGCACAGCTCGGCACTTCGTTAGTGAAAACAAGCACTGCTGAAAAATGTGCGCGGCCCGTCTACTGTGGTGAACTGCATGCAAAGCATGTTTATTATAGAACGAACGATGCCAGAGTCTGACAGCAAGACCCAACGCGGCAAGAACGTAAACGAGTAGTGAACAGTACGCGTTAGCACCGGTACAAAAGGGAGGCAGCAGAGACGATGCTTAGGTAGCGGAAGAGAGAGGGTGGTGCGAAACAGCAGGAATTGTCCGGGAGCAATGAGAACGTAGCGCAGCAAAACCTGAAAATTGTTAAATCGTCTATGACATAAAGATACAGAAAGAAATAGTCGCGACAGCTTTTACGTACCTAACACACACATACGTCTCCGAAGATGAACCGAGAAACTCAACAACGAAGAGGAACACAAATGTCTGAAAATGACAGGAAATTTGTATGTATAGTTATTAGATTATAATTAGTAGTCAACTAGTAATGACGTGCTGTCAGAACTTGACTCGCAAATATCAATGTGACTAGTAGTAGTTAAATAGAATCTCCAAATATGCTATTAAATAAAAGTGACAGTTGCATCCTTGTTTGTTGGCAACATAATGTATGTATGTGTGTGTGTGTATGTAAAAGATAAGGTTTATAGTGTGTTTTTATTTTCGTTTGGCATACATTGTTTATTAACATAATATACATGGCTGCGTTGTCTATCCTATCTTATCCTGGCAGTCGTATACTACGGGTCAGGGCCAGACGAATAGCCAGTGAATCACTGTTCCCGCTACAGTTCGCCAAAGTTTTCTTACGAACACGTTCTTCAATGGCTGACAGATTTATGGTGACGTATCCGGAGTGGACCGCAACTCTACTGTACTTACGTCTTGTATAGCAGGCAGGCCAATACGATGGGGACATGTGAACAGGCGACCGGACTCTAAGACATGTTCGTCGAACCGAGATGGCTGGAGGGTAGCATCTTCCTCTGCATTGTTATGCGCGCGTTACGTGAAACGGAAGTCTTGGAAACAATACAGGAAGTTCAGGAACATGGCTCGTGCACCATACATTGCTTGTTGGAGTTGCTCCTCAGACTCTTGCTCTATCTGTGCGTGTGTATATTGCGCATGTTGTGTTAATGCCGAATCATACAGTTGCTACTTGTACGTTGTTGTCGTCCGTAGCCAATTATCCATGTGAGACGATTACTAGCGCAACTTCTGTGTAGAGCTAGCGTATGGAATAGTGCGAGAGACGACTAGTTTAGTTAGAGGATATGTATGTTTGAGAAATATATGTTATTTCATATCCGGGAGACGGGAACACGATACAGTCTGAGCTCGCTAACGCCAAGCCGGCCGATAACTTTAATGGCGTAGCGATACATACAGAAGAGATCAACTCAATACCGGTGGTAATAAATTGTCGAAGCGCGCGCGCTGCTTTCAGAATTCTAATAATAATTCATGTATTCGCAACAGTTCGTCGTTGCTCTTTTGAACTTTATCGTCCGATTTCGCGGGTGTCGCGCGCTTGTATGAATATTTCACGTATTTCTTTTTGTCCGTTCATGTTAAATACGTGTTTCAATAGTCGACAGTATTCTCGGCACTTCACTGCCGCCCACTTTAATTTTAGCGACCAATGATGTCTATCGGTTGAACATGCACGAAATGCGATGTTAGCTACGGGCCATTTGCATATACAAGTCTGCCAACTGTTGTACGTGAACGCACCTAGAGAGGACGGGCGGGTGCGGTGTAGTTGTGTGGAAATACAGTGTGACTGTGGTGTGTGTGTGATGTTACATGATGTGATATTCGGTAATCAACCATCCGCCGTGCTTTTATTTCTATACATTGTATATATGTATGTATGTTGAATGGCTATGTACAGATTGGTGTACAGGTACAAATAAATATAAATGTGTAAAGTCTGGTGACCAGCATAACACCGCTGTACATGCGACGAGTGTGCATTCGCTCAGCATTGCTGCTGGTCGTTTGCAAGACTGAGTTTCGATGTTTGAAACCGGTAGCTTGCATTGTGTTTCTCCGAGCCGCATGAAAAACATCGAAACGCCACATTGTTCTCGCCAGTGACCGTCGTAAATAATAATGTGTTTCGCTGCGGCTCCCTCGGGCGCATGACAAAGGGGTGGCTGGTATTTAGCGCGAGATAGCGCGCTCTACGCAATCACAGCCAATGCTGTATGCATATCGAAGCAATGTAGATACTGGAAACGGAAGCGGCGGAGGAGGCGGCACCGAACCAGGCGGCCACCATCTATCACCGACCTTAGAGCAAGAGGCAGGGCGTGCGGAGACCAGGCGTCACGGCCGGCTGCGATCGTGCCTAATTTATAGAAGCGGGTCCCCTCACACTCCAGCAACTTGACTAACGTCCCGTACGGGTCACAGCACCCACGGTCCACAATAATGGATGTATGATGGGATGCAGTGGAATGAACATCGGTTCCTCCACAAAAATCTTGCTCATCCGTTAAAAATTGAAAGCAAAATCTCCAAGTGACAACAAACACTGCAGATAAGATATCTTGTATCTTACAAAATAAATCAAAAAATATTCAATAATAAAAATCAGTGACTATTTTGCAAACAAGAAAAGAAATACACAATAAAATATTATTGCATCTTTCAAATATGCGCGGTGATATCCTTTATTTAAAAAT
>JAGJTL010000069.1:1552691-1564059 GCA_022063505.1 Calosoma granatense | reverse complement strand
CTGCAGAAAATATGCTTTTTGTAAATACATTTTCTTCATGGTCCGCACAAAATTATAAACGTATACTATGGTAGATATTGAATTTATATCATCCACATGTCTTTTGTAGCATATATAGTTCACTTTATGTGCTTTGAAATGGTTAGTTTGCTTGTGATACGTGCCAAGTATACTTATATTAGCACAAAGCTTCGAGTTTACTTCATGCTGAAACATGTTCATATGCTTGAATTATTTTTATTGATTCGCTTACTTATACAACGTTTGTGTATATATATATATATATATGTATGTATGTATAATAGTAGTAGTAATAGGCCATATTATTGCAATTATCTCAATACGCCATATATAAAAACATTAGGCAAATATCGAGCAAAGATAGTTCTGTTTTACGACCATATGGACGGAGAACAGTTGTGAACATTTTATTATCTACATCTTTGTTATACAAAATGTCCACCGCCGGTTGATATCAGGTGAAGATATAAAAATACATTTTGCTTTAAATTGAGTAAAGTGAATGAGGCTTTAGGAAATAGGAATTTCCGCAGGAATCTGGAAATATTTTATGCAGGAAGTGAATGATTTTTGTATTGATTTTCATAGGTAAACTGTCATTTGAATATTTTATCCTGCTGTCCATTTTACTATAAATACTTTAACGACATTATAATGAATATTTCTAAAGATACTGATGATCTGGATTCCATTGTTCTTTTGTGTTTATATTATACTTTCCAATTGGGTTTATTAAACGTTAAAATAGTGTAGGTGTACTGCATGTGAATGTTAGTTCTCTGTGTAAATATTTTAAATATTTTCAATGTTTGCGTCACTTTAATGGTTTAGTCCCTTTGGAATATTTGTGTTAAACATGAAGAGTGCATGTTATCCTCTCCCAGGATTTCTCACGAAGTCCAGGCTCCCTGGTGTGCTGGAAACATTCTATATATTGTTTACGAAACTATTTGAAATACTGAATCTGTTTATTACTATTTATAGTTACATGTCTTTCCTTTTGACTTTTATGTGGTAAATGATTTTGATGTGAGCATTATAAAAGTTGCAGGATTAAATTAAAAACATTCAACGACTTATTCTGTCAAATCACGCTATACATGCTTCTAGGAGCATTATGTGATTTTTTACAATATTTCTGCTAATGTAATACTGTACTTCTTAGTACATACATATTATGTACTAAATATTTTTGAAACTGATTAATTTTAATTACATACTTCAAACAAATATTCAATATTTTTAATGGAAAGAAATTTATTTTTCATTAATATGTATGAAAAAAGAGCGTTTTAGATAACTTTCTCAATTCTTGGACAAAAAATGTAAATTTGTAATTTTGTACTAATAAGTGAACAAAATATATAATGTATTTCAGTTATACTGTACATATGTATTTCTTAAAATGTTTTAACTTTCGTTTGTAAAGCAAATTGTATAAAAGTATTTGGTTATTATTTATATTTGAATCAGTGTCATACCTACTCCGGTTCGGTGAAACCAGGATATGAATTTGGAGAAGGTCCATACAGAGAAGTTGCTATCAAAACCAAATCAAGTAAATTTCGTTTAGCAAATTTTTAAAGAGTGAAGACAGGTAAAAAAATATTTGTATCAAGCTTCGTCTTTATTTCTGTACGCTACACAAAGACAAAGTTATATTGTAGTGTAAGCAAAACATTAATGACACAACTAATTACGGCAAAAGTTTATCATTAATTTTAATTAAATGTTTGTAGAATCCCTTGTGTTCGCAACAGTGTCGCTGCTAAAAGTTACGGTACTGAATACTACAAAAAACTTCAGAGTTCAGCTATGATAAAAAATTGTAAGAATGATAGTGTCAAGGTCAGAATAAAATACCTAATCAAACTGCTGGTAAATTAGAACATCGTACATTTGATTAAAATTCTTATTATGCAGTGTTCTGAATTCTTATTACTAGAAATTGTACAAATTTATTAATATCATAGCATTTATATTTCTCTCGTCCTGCAAAACCTAAATTATTTATTTGTACAATTTTAACTGCATGTTTAATTCATAGGTTAAAAAGTAGTTATTTATTGACTAAGAGTGATATTGTACATAATTTTGTTTAGCTGAGAACAAGTTTCTGTAGAAAATAGCTTCGAATATTGATAAGCGTCATGCTACAACTTAATTTTTCATTTTACGGTTGTCGGTATTACTTTCAGACAGGTATTTTATTTTTTATTATCCTCAGAGGATTTAATTTGTCGTATACTTTGTTACAAGAGTTTCTTCAATTTCTGCTTCGTAATTTAAAATAAAGGAATTATCATCGTTGAGAACACAACAGAAAGAACTACCAATGATATCTGAAGTATTTAAAAATATCTTGCTACGTTGCAAGAATAGAAGTGATTACTGATACGATAGAGTAAAGAACTGTGCAAGTGGGTATTAAGAGTTACAAAAACGACTGCCAGAGAAAATGGTCCGATGTAAGGTGAACTGACGAAATTAAGAAATTTGTCAGCGTCAGAATAAATGCAGACAAAGGAGAGAGGTTGCATTCTGAAGAGTGCCTCATCGTTTCTGAGATAGAGCAGGTACTCGCTCTGATGATGAATTGGAATGTATCAAGTATTTTACTTTCGTTTCCTTTTATCTTTTATAAAGCGAAGAAAAATAGCCGTGTAATTTGGCACGTCTAAAATATATTAATTTACTTCATAGTTCATTACAGTAAAATTTCTGAAAAATGAATTAAATTTTATTCATACCAAAGATGTTTTTATATACGCTCAATTAAAAAAAAAGAAACAATGAAATATAATAACGTATTTGTTAAGAGAAAGTTAAATTAAATGTAAAAAATTAATTAAAGCAAATACTTTTGTTGAATTAAATTGGAATGGAAAAGCTATCAGGGAAATATAAATAATTAATCTATAAAAATTTCAAAAGTTTAAAATAAACATCAGATATTATTATTACAGTTTTAATTTTTTATTAGAGTCAATATGAAGCAAATTATCGGTTTTGTGAGATAACATGTCATGGCTTGTCACACGTCTGATACGTTGGGGAAGTTGGTTTTGCAGTGAATTCATTTAATCTCGATAATTCGATTAATAACGATTGCTGGAAGCGTCGGTGATAGGGAGAGGAAGGTCCAGGATGTTTGATCGACGCGGCGCCCCTGGAATAAATTCGACGTTATTGACGGCGGACGACTGGGACATTTGTCAACGTGGTTGACGGAATACGTTGTTGATCTTGTACGAATGAGCTTCTGACGTTTCCATTATCCCCGGCGTTCTGTAAAAGCCTGCCTGACTGCCTGCTTGCTTGCCTGCTTGCCTGCTTGGCCGTTTACTTGCCAGCAGCAAAGAGCGGAGTAGAAGCAAAAACAGAGCAAACGTCGTTTCCGCGTCGGTACACGCCGAATACCCAAGTACGAGCGACCCCGAATGACAGGCTCGTCGGTTAGTTCATGTAACCGGCATGGTTAGGCTACCAGGAGAAATGCATTACTCCCTGGATTCATGTTGACGACCCGACCTGTAAAAACTTGACAGTAATAACGTGACGTATCGTACACCGGTGGCGCAGAGACGCTCAACAAACGTGCCCCGTTGCAGCTTAAACTACTAACGGATGCAACTGTAATTATTTATATTGTACGCAAAAAATTGCAAAGGAAATTCGTATTTCGTTGCAAACGAACGCGCAAAGACCGTGTAGTTGTTATGATTTATCTAACGGATTGAGGTAATGGTAAGATTTCTCAAGAATACAAAAACTTTAGTAATTAGTTTTGGTTTTACTGTTATACTCCCAGCGGATATAATTGTAATTTACTCAATCCACCTGAACGTCCATCCAGCAAATATCTATTAAATGCGTCAATGAAATTTAATTGGAAAGATTATTATACAAAATTTAATTTTCAAAGTTATCAACACTTCATTCATATTACACGAGTAATAAGCTTATCGAAATTAATTTAAAATATTGTAATTAATATATTTCTCATTTATTTAACATTATACCCGATGGACTCAATCAAAAGAGCGATAAAATCTTTTAATTCTATCTGGCATCTTATCGAGCAAAACTTTTTAAATTCTTCTTTTCATATCATTATTAAATATTCAAATGCAAATTACTACTTTCCAGATATCTAGGACTACAAATTGTACTGTAGAGTAATAATAATCAATTCTGAAAAACAAATTGTGCTTGTTAATCTACCAGGAACTGTCACAAAGGAGATATTAAGTGCTAAATGTTGCAATAATACATAACGTAATTTTAAAGCATTTAAAAATCGTGTTATCCTTATTTTACCACATATTTATTAAATTATATACAATATGTTTAATTTATCATTGTGAAACCTTAATCCTTTTTATAGTTGTCGATACATTTGTTAAATTAATTTATTAAACTCCGTATTATGCATAGTTCTAAAGCCTAAAATCGTAATATCTCAACAAGAATAGCATGTTTTCATTTTGCAGGAAAACTAATGAATTTCAGTTTCTGTAGAATTAAAGTTTTCTTTGAAATAGATTTTTAGTTTAAGCATTAACGCTTTTAATTAATTAGTTTTACTTTTAGTTGAATTTAATTAATGCCATAATCCGATAAGTGAGAAAAAGAATGCAAACAGAATCCAAGCTGTATAGCAACAATACACAAAATTCATTGTAATGAATCAGTAAGGTTGGGCTCGTTGTCATTATATACGAAATCATTTTATTATTATTCTAAATTTAGTTTATTAACAAACATATTCATTCGTTTACATAACACTAGTATATAATGTTTGTTTGTTTAATGTCTAATAGTTATCATGGACATTTTAAGGTACAGTTTGTCTTATGAGATTGCCTTTAAACGATTCGTGAATTTTCTATAATGGAATTACAATGTCGTCTTCAATTTGTAGCCGCCCTTCATAAACTAGCATTCCAGAGGCGTATTTAAGTCAGAGGAATCAAGATATTGCATTTTGTACCCGACACAATTTGATTCTAAATACGTTCCTGCACTTTGCGAGGCTTTTAGTTTATGACGGTCGCCGAGTAACTAATTGACGCCGGCTTTGTAATGCCAATTTGGACTAGTCACAATGATGTAGTAACAATCTACCTAAATCTAGTATATGAGTATGTATAATATGCATTATATGACATGAAGACGAAACTCGGGTAATACTGTCACTTGCATCATATTGTGGGGATTCGGGAAACATTTTCGTACATATACTTGCAGAATAGTAATACCATAACACACTAGTGTATTTTTAAATTATTTGCATAAGAATACATATTTATTTTTTAATTTCTGAGAACATATGAATAAAACATTGATTTTGTTTTGTAAACAGATAAAGTTTCAATTAAATAAAATATTTTAGTCTTGAGATATTTACTATTTACGAGGTTCTTGATTGAAAAGGATAGGAATTGCATTAATAATTAAAGTTAGCGGTAGTATCACGGAATAATTCCAACCTACAGAAGTTTGTCTAAGAAAAAATTAAATTCGAACTGATGATTTAGTAATAATTCTTTCTTTTAAAATCAACACTATTTTCATTATGGAAATACATATGAAACTGTTCATTATTGCCGTTTTTATTATTTTTTTCGGAAAAACGTTCTATTATTATACTTGCAAAAGGCTTTCAAATACTAATAATTTTATATGCACTTCTATTTTTAAATATGTTTCAGATTGCTATAGCTTAAAAATGTGATTATCTTTTATTTGATAACCGCCAATCAGTTGAAAAAAATTGTTTTTTAAGAAAAGTGAAGTGCCTCAGATTAACCTGATCATCCTGTATTTACTTTAAATAAAGCCATACATTTTTATAAAACAAGTCAATCATTTCCGGAATTTTTTTAGTGGATTAGAAAATGAAAAATTGTCGTTGTTAATGTTTTTACAAAAAATTAAATTAGAATATTGACGTGTCTATCAATTATTATTTTTATTGAAATAGGTTAGAAGTAATTACTTGTTCTTTGCACATTTTCAACTTTAATTGTATGTAATTGTTTATTCATGTAAAAATCAAGAATTCATGCTCTCTTCGCAAAGCTACTCGTTCGGCACAAGTTTTTTAAAATTTCTTTCAATATTCCATTTAGCTTCATGTAATTTTCATAACTGAACTATAAAGTACATGGTGCAGCAGGGAAATGGACGATGTTAATTCGTTAATACTTTGTAATATTTCACGCTTGGCACAGGTAATTCTAAATTTTCTATCAATATTCCATTTAGCTTCATGTAAATTTCATAACTAAATATACTCACATTAAAGTACAGAGTTTAAAATTCGTTCTTCTGAGATCCGATATTACTGAGAGGATTATGATTATTGACATACATTTGTTTTAAGTTGATAAGTTATTTACTAGTTAATCTCTTCCTTTGCATTCACTATTTCTAAATCGAATGTCTAACAAAGAGAAATAAACCAATATATTTTGCTTTGAGATCAATAAATACTTCACAAATATCTTTGACAATATTTGTGTTCCTCTTTCAGGCAGAATATTTTATTGGAATCAACAGGACACTGTTGATTATGTGGATATAAACTAGTGAACCCTAGTTTCATATCATTCTTAATATACGAGTGCAGTTTTATAATGTAGTAGAAGAATGAAGAACAGTATATTATAATATATTGTAATGTTTTTGCATTTCCCTTTTCTCATATCATTGTTCAATTTATTTAGTTTGAAATACAATATAAATATAGTGTTCTTTATTATTCTTATTCGCAAGTACTAATTTTCATGAATTTTTCATGAAACACATATGTTACTGACGTATATATACATATATTGTTGAATTTTGGGTTTTTTACTTCAAGAATCTATTTAGCAGTTATTGAAAATACTCTCAGTTTACCTGGAATATTTCTGATGGTTAAATATATAATATTTCTTTTATAAGCTTGCAAGTATTTTAATAAATGTAAATCGACATATCAGGTTATTTTTGGATACAGCAAATATCAAACATTCATATTTTTCCTGAGTAAGTTATACTTCAATTTCCACAAATTTAAATATAATTTGCATACTGAAAAATTTATTCATGCAGAATAACTTGCTTCCGGAGTAATTTTCGAAAAGAAAACATGATAGGTATATCCGAAGAGTTGATAAAAACTGTTGAACAATCTCTTGCAGTGTTTTAAATACTACCCTTTGTTTGGAAACGAGAAAGTAACGTTAAATATAGATGAAATACGTTAACAGAGAAAGTTATATACTGAATGTGCTGAAACTAGATTTTGTAAATCTCGCACTGATGCAGGCGTAAATGTTTTGCATCTATTCTTGGCGAAGGTATAGCACAATCAACGACTGACGTGCCGAAATATTTGTGCGTAGTCAGAAATAGATCGGGAATCAGCAGATGAACGTCACCAGGGCGGACGAGATCCAAAGCAGTCGGCATCGAACAGGCCTTCAATACACTTAGCGAGATTATAAGTAAATTGAAGAAACGTAAGGAGGAAAACTTTTAAAAATTAAGCGCGCGCGATGAAAAATGTTCTGCTAAAGCTTTTAGAAAAAAGTATCTAGTACGCGAGTGGAAAAGTAGCTCGGGAAAATACAGACGGAAAATCAATATTTATTATCCTAAAAACGTTGTTTCATGAAAACGAATCTGTGAAAGTGAAAGGTTATTCGTTGATGATATATCAGATAAAAAAAGTGCTGACGTGTTTATATACGCCGTGAGTTATCGATAAGTGCTTGCATGATTAAGATGCGCTAGAAACATAAACTGATCCACCAAAGTAATGGGATGAACTTCTGATCAATATACGTAGTATTCGTGGTGTTTAGTGTTCATGTAGTGAATGGGCTATGGCGCTCCGAGTGCTAACTATAGTGTTCACCTTCACAGCGTTGTGTTGGGCCCGCTTCGACTATGGATACAAGTAAGCAACCATCTTTTAACAGCCACATAATGCACTATTTAAAGATATGTTCCACTCTCTACGTTTAGTCAGGAGAGTACATTTACACAAAATAAAGGATAGATATATGTTTACTTTATAGGATAATTATGTACATGGAGCAATAAACAATATATGTACATATAAAAATAAGATTAAATAAACAAATGCAAGACATGTTTATAATAGATTTTTTATTATTTAAACAATTTTATATTTTCTTATTACAGTGAAAAATGTATACATAAAAGTATATTTTAGAAGTGCACCAAGTTACAAAGTTCGTTCATAATAAAATATAAAAATAAAAAGTAAATGTATAGTTGACATAAGTATACAAATATAGTTGTTATGGAGTTTCATTTAGTAATACAAATATTTTGCATATACCATATTTACTAGAGTTGTGATATTATGTAAAATAGAATTGAACAAATATATGCCATACTCATGTATTTTCAAAATACTAAGGATTCTTCTCGATTTTTCTTGTAGAAAATGGAAATAAATATGGCGAGTGTTTTGTCAAAAGAAAATCACTTGGTTATATGCTTTCTCACCAAATTACATCACTATGTTTTCTACAAGTAATTGTATGAAAATATTTATCACCCCCTCAATTTTGTGAAAATCACGGAATTATCCATATCACAGAAATACCCCAGTCTCTCCTAAACATTTATGTAAAAATAAATAGTCTGTCCACTAGATACGTCGAAGTTTTTTTATAATGCTGACCTATGACGAGATGAATTTAACATACCAAGAAACATTTATTTATAGATTAGAACTATTTATCGTGATTTAGTTACATAGGAACTGGCTAATGTTCAGTATCAAAGTTACATTGGATAAAGATTAAACAAGATATTTATAAACATAAAAATGTACACATAACATAATGAAGAACTATATTGGACATTAATATGGACACTATAGTGAAGAACCTTTAGTTTTTTTTTGTATAAATAAATTGAATGTACATTCGGGTATTCAGGTCCACATTTTGTGTATAGTATTGTGGTATTACAAATTGCAAATGTACGTCACGATC
Source organism: Calosoma granatense (assembly GCA_022063505.1). Lineage (NCBI taxonomy): Eukaryota > Metazoa > Arthropoda > Insecta > Coleoptera > Carabidae > Calosoma > Calosoma granatense. The sequence continues at coordinate 1,555,015 of JAGJTL010000069.1, read as the reverse complement.
TAATTATCTCAATTCAGTTATAATTTTTTAGCTGCGGTTGATTTTGATCACCAAACAAGAATTTTCAATACCCGAGCCATGCAGAAATAAATAAAAAAAACAAATGTGTATATCGAATATTATGATTGTTATTGTACGCGAATTTTGTATTTTCATCTCTTTTTGTTTTTCTAAATATCAAAGGGGGAATTTTTTGTACGTGGTTTGTAAAAAAAATATTTTTTAATAAAATAACTTTGTATATGGCCATTGAGCTGAAAAAATAAATATCTACATCCGAATTAATGTTATCTTTAATGATTGAAATCCGAGATATTCGGTTGAAAATTATTGTATGCAAATATGTATACACGCTGAGCTGAATATCAATATCTATAATGATGTTGGAATTATCATATCGACACAAAATTGGATTTCGATACATTGATGTACGCTCAACCATGCTTAACGTAAATCATGTATTTAAATAACAGAGCAATGAATAATTGGTCTATGAATGTAGGTCAATTGAGCATATCCTTAACAACCACAATTCAAAACGTTGATGAATTATCCGATTACATTATCGATCCTGAATATATTAGAAAGATAAATCTGTGTTCCGGTTAAAACATTGTTTCATATAGCGTTGAATGTGACATTCTATTTTCATTTGTGTCGCGTCATAACTGCTGGAATGCAATACAAACAGTTCACAATAAACAAGAAATTATATTACACTCAGATGTTATTTATATTTTCCGTTGCATTGTGAGTGTTGAAAATAAAATGCAAAAATCATTATATGTAATACTGAGAAACAAATATGTATAAAATATGAATAAGGTATTATTTAAGTCAGAATATTTAGTAATATCATATTACATTTTCTACATAGAACAAAAGAATAAATTTCATGTAATGTATAATAAATAACAAATAATATATGTATGTCTGTTTCTACAAAGAAATACTCTGTTGGCAACATCCAACAGTCATTGTATAATCTTCTAATTCTATTTATGTTTGTTGTTCACAGTGGAAATCTGTAATTCAGATACACACTAATTAATGTAATTGTTTGAAAACAAGTATAAATTACAGAGCTGTGGTTCGTGGAAACATGACCATACTGTATATGTATGGTGAGTAATCGGGATGAGTATACGTATTTCATTCTTGTAATTTTAAAATTTCTCTAATGGTGTAGTCCATTGGTTCGGATACAGTTTTGTTCGGAAACTCTTTTCAAAGTCAGTCACCGTTAAATGTTTCACAGTGTACGGTGCAATGCAGTAGTTCCTATGAATAGAACGTAAAATACAGTAAATGGAAAGTTTCTATAGCTGAAAACAAATAAACCGAAATACATCAGTGTAAGAAAATCGATGAAAATGAGAAAATACTAGAGTCATAAGGTGGGTCTCGAGTGGTCATACTGATCAATCGTAGTTTAAAGCTTTATTTTGCCTCAAGTACCTTTTCAGAAATTTTATAGTTAAAGTACCGACATTTAAACGTGCTTCTGCTATATATTTCAGTTCAATCACTCGGCTCCTTTATAGCCACTTTATCTTCATCATTATCAACATTTTATTTAAGGTCAAGTCTATATTATCACAGTCCTGATTTACATTTACTTATACTTTCAGGTTAAGAGCAAGGTCAATAACAAATGAAATGTATATCAAAATTAATAAGTACGACTACTCGGGTTGTAAATAACAGTAAACACGTAATACATATTATCTGTAAATTAATTTTAATAAATACAGAATTCATATTGCTCAAATTAATTAAAGATTAGTATAATAGGTAAAACCAGCTCTGTACCATTATAATAATTTTCCTGAAGACGTTCTAGAAATTTACAGCTGCTTTGTAATATTTAGTTTATAACGGCCATGTATATTTTGTAAAAGTGTAATTATTCTGTGTCATTTTGTTTATAAAAAATTAAATATTTACATTTATAATCATACCAAACATGACCCGTATCAATATATGTATACAAAATACCTTATACGTCTATAAATGTGTTACGGAAGAGTTATTGTTTCAAAAACTTACAAAAGAGAGAATCTAATCATATTGTAAGTAACACAACAATTTAATTTTCAATGAAAACAATTTCACCTGTCTACTACACAAGTTTTATCAGCAAAGTTTTACTGTAAATAAGAACTAATCGAATTTTCTGAAACGTGAGTTAGAGCTATTTATATATTGATGGATTTTAGTGGAGAAAAATATTTACTTTAGTCAGTTGAGAGGCGATCTTCAAGGTTTGAGTATAGAAGGACCTATATAGTCGGACTATGCTACATATCTATTTTATTTACTTT
>JAGJTL010000069.1:1523378-1545698 GCA_022063505.1 Calosoma granatense | reverse complement strand
AATTATTAAACTCGTTCATTTTATGATATATATTAAATAATTCATTAATTATTTGCAAATAAAATGTAACTAAAATTTATTAATATATAAAATGCATGTAATATAGCTTTATTACGGGTATAGTGAATTTTATTAGAGGATTTTTTTCTACATGTCTTCGATTGAGGCATATGCAGAACGTACAAGTATGATATATTCTGAGTGTGAAGATTTAGCACGGAAGAAAGAAGCTATAACCCGAAACATTACATGATACAGCGATACGCGCCTGGAAAATTTTTTTATTAAAAAGTTTTTGGCGTCGAAATTTCTGTCTTGATGAAATTTTTACGGGCGGAAAACTACCACAGTGTTGACTTAAGTGTAAATGTGACTATTACACCATCTGTCGCCCGTTGCGCGATGCGCGTAAATGCGCGAAGGAAAGCTCAATAGGTTCGCGATAAGTCAATTATCCCATTCCTGTTTGAAGTCGTCTGCGACAGTGTAAACAAACCTTTACGCGCAGCGTTCTGTCTCTTTGTTTTACTATCTTCGGTACACTCATTTTCACTATGTCTGTTTCTGTCTATTGCTATCTGCTACATGTACTCGTTGCTACTTTATTCTACAAACATTTCGTGTCGATCTGCGTGCCACCTAGGGACCTAGGCATTAGTTCATGTGTGAGCGGCTGCTGTTGTTGTTGTTGTTACTGGTGGTGGTGGTGGTGGTACTCGCGCTCGCGTTCACGCTATATTCAATGCGAACTCTGTGTTCGTATATTTATTTTGGTAATAATGGTGACAAAGCGACGCGCACGGTTACTGGATTACACATCTCGGCACTGGTACACACCGAGTGAGATATTGTAGCGTGCATAATTGCACGATTAATTATTTACTTTTAAACCGGCACCTGCAGTAATCAACTCTATAATCCGTTACGATGTTGCTGAATCCGAAATTACACGTGTCTCAGGTATTAATCTTCTGCTTTTTGCCGTTCTAAGTAGTCTGTAATCTCCATGCGCGATAAAAGCCCCTATTTATTCATGCATTTTAATTTTATTAATACACAAGAGCAACATATATAAAATAGCGCAGAATTTTCTCAGAAAATAATTTATATTACACTAAACAATACACTAATTCATCTTTAATTCAGTTTCTAGGTAATTTATGTAAACTATTTTCAACATACACTTGTGTTCTCTCTTGATAATAATTTATCTAGTAAACTTTACAATAGGATAATAACGATTATTTATATAGATGTACTGTAATTTGCGGTGCATCAAATTTAAATTAAATGTACACTCTAAGTCCGGATGTCGACGGACAATAGGTAATGAGCTGTAAATGAAACGAATGGAAATAATTGAAAAGCTTTTACTGAAATATTTATTAACTGTATTTGTTAAACGGGGTGTGTACCAACGCCCGTATTAGACTGTACAAATTGAAATGAATTTTACCGGTATGGATAAATGAATTTTCCGTTTGAAAACGGTAACAAATTATACATTTTATATGGCAACCGACTAGGAAAACGGAACAATTACGAAAGGTGTGCCTCTCTGATACTAGCGAGTTAAGGGAAATAGATTATCAATTTCATTGTTTTTAAAATACCTCATACAAGATTGATATTTATCAGTTCCGAATAGTAGACACTAAAGAACCGATATTTTTTGGATTTGGATACCCGGTTCTCAAAGTATTCGGGTACCTACATACCCGAGATTTGAATACTTTTGGAACCGATTCCAAGAACCCACCCTCCACAGTATCTGCAACAAAACAGAGAAAGCATACATAAATACAATATATAGGGTGTTCCAAAAAACCGAACATAGCACTTTACGGGTAAATTTTTTAATGTGTGAATAATTTTTCCCAGTGCATTTTACAGGAAAAATTTATTTGAAAATGTTGTTTAGAATTTAAAAATGCATAATAATATGATACAGTTATTTCCGAAATGCTTTTATATATCGAGAAAATTTACTTTGAAATATCACATTTTTCTGACAGGTTAGTAGGCTACAAAACAACAATAAATATTATTGAGGAATAAGTGCGCACTTTGATTTCGATCAGGGGAAAATAAAACATTGGCCAAACAACAACAAAATATACATAATAATAACAATATAGTACCGGTACTAACATATAACTTGGAAAAAATATGACGTTCAGCAATAACCTGAAACAGAAAAAAAGAAAATTAGTAATAAACTGATAAAACTATGATGACTATTTCTAAAACTGAAAAAAGAAATGTAACGTAATGTACAATTTTGAAAGAGAAAGAAGAATTGGTGAATAATTAGTTAATTAGTTAAGATTGGCATCCGTATACGGGCACGAAGCAAGTCTCAGCGAAAGCCGAAAGTCTAGAATATTCGAGATGTCGTCCATCTGTAATCGGCACAACTGCTAGTTTTGCAGGCTGGGCTAACCGCTGCGTCTGAGACAGTGAACACCCTTCGTGAAGGGCCCCGTCGACCCGGAGCTATCGCACTCCACGTCAACAGTACTCCGAGCCATACACGAATATCAAAAAAATAATAATAAAAAGACTATGAATGGGACAATTAATTTAATGCGCAACAAGTAAATCTTTCAAAACGATACAAATGCGTATGCAATGGGAAATAAATTAAAATTAATATATACTTGTCGTATAGCCGCCATTTAGTTGTCGCTGAGCTGTCATCGTGTTTGAACGTATTAGCTGCCCACCTGGTCGTGACGTAGTTGTCATGATAACTGACAGCAAGTGACAGTTACTGATAAGCAATCGGCACATCGGGTAACATCGGGCGAGTCTTCGTGAAACTACGATAGTTCGTTATTCGGGTTGGTTCATTTAAAACGGCAAAAATAAAAACAAATGTATTTGATAATACAATTTACTAAGTTTATTAATATATATGAAATTAAATGCGTTCTAATTTTTGATACTATGTACTATGTTTAGTAATATGAATTTATAAAATATTATTTACCTAAATATAACCGATAAAAAATTACAATGAAAGAAAAAATATCTTTCAATAACAAGTGGGTCATCGCATTTTCAATAATTGTTAATAATTTTCAAATATAAAATAACTTCATAATGAACTGCATTTGTAAAGCCGTTTTTGACTACTATAAAGGTAATTTGTGGATTGCACGAAAAGTAACACATAAATCTGTCGAATAATGGCAGGAAACCGAATTTTTTCAGACACTCAGGTACAGACTACGGAATTAATACACAATACGAATATTTGATTCTTAGCCTTTGTTCCTTGGAATCGAATCCAAGAAGCGAGTATTCAGTTCCTAAATGCAGAACCGAGATTCAGGTACCCGTCAAATGTAGTATTCAGGTTCCCGAATACTTTTGGAACTGGTTCCAAAAATATTCGATTTCGATTCCCAGCACTAGTTCCGAAGTCTAAAATTATTCAAGTGTCATATTCAAATCGAATATGATATTCTAAAAGATTAAGTTCTATATTTTTGTTAGTGTACTCTAAGAGAACTTTCACAGCTTAAAGACAACACGTTTAAAATATAATAAATATTCATTTTTGTACGGTTGGTTCAGGATATTATTGCTGTAATGAATTAGTGTAAACGTACCATACGATTTTTAAGTAAATATCTGGCAGTAATTAAAGGTTTTCTTGCCAATATTACATCATGTTTCGATGTCCAACAAGTGTGCCAACAGTTAGTTACACATTATGCTTTCTAATCTCTCTTTTTTTTAGAAGTAGAACATTCAATTTGAAAAAAAAACCTTTAAATTATGATGTGCGTTACGAACAAAAAGTAAAATTATAATAATTATAATTTTTACCTGATATTTCATATTAATAATTATATTCTCTTTGTTCAGTATTTCACATTGATGCGAAAATATTTTAGGATACATAATCATTAACCTAATTAAAAGCATAAATATTAATAACCGTGTCATGTTCATTAATGTCGATAATAAATAATATATAATCATTCATTGTTCACCTAACAAATATAATTAATAATACAGTTATATTGAAATAATTAACATAAATCTACTTGAGTGCTCATCAAGAATACAGAATTGTTTGTTTTTATGGTGTAATCACTTAATAATATGAATCTTGTTATCAATAAAAGTAAATGGATACAACAGATTAACAGTAGAATATTTCCTATTCAAGTTTTTATATTCGATAAATAATAACCGCATTTTGAAACAATATGTAAATGTATCCAAGTAACCACGTAATGATACTTGTTATGTTTAAATTGTGTTTCAATATAGGCAAATATTAGTTTTAAAAACATTTTAGTCTGCAAAAAACCTGTTTGTTTTCGTATGTTTTCAGCATTCATTATTTTTTAACTGTGCGTGAAACGAATATTAATTGATTTCACTAGTAGTTTTTCATCTACAAATACACGGTCAATGCATAATTAAAATGTTCATGTTGAAATTATTCAGTGACCATACAGTCTGAATAAAACAGTGTATCGAATATGAATAGGTTAATATAATATGTAGTCTGCAATAAGAAAACTTCTGACCACTTTTCCAGAATCAATGGGTGTTACGAAGAAAAATTTAAATCATGCTTTTCATATTATATTTCCTCAAATACTTAGTATATAATATATGTATCCAATTTTTAGTATAATTTTGAGGACTGCAATAAGTAGAAATGCATCCAGGAGAAGCTATAAAATACTTTATAACAATAAAAGCTGATTGATCATAAATTAATCATTAAATTAAAACAATTGCTAACATGTGCTATATGGATTTTGTACCAACTCTAAATCGTGGAATGCTGAATAACTCCAGCTAGTAATGTGTGTTTCCATCTCTGCACTGGGAATTATAGCTCGTGTACGAATCATACATCAAATTATTTTTAAATATGAATACGTGCAGCGTATGGGAAATTCTAGCGTGGTACTCGCTACACAGTGAAGTAATGCTTCTAAGCCACATCCGATAACAAAGCTCGTAAGTTCAAATCAAGTCTTACGTTACAATGTTACTTTTAAATATAACGTTTCGTGCATAAAAGGTACGCTGTAGTACAAATTTGATCCTTTCGCGTCGTTCGTCCTGCAATATTCATATTGTAACTGGAGCTCATGCACATACTTACCTTGCGACAATATGGACGTTGGCAATTTCTTTTCTGTTAACAGTGAATGCTATTCGACAGTAATTAATTTGATTTCAAGTGTAATCAGAGTAGAGCGTGCATTAATCAATTATTTAGAATATTAATTAACTAGCTCATTTATAATACATGCAGTACACATACATGCGCTGGTGTGTTTTCATAGTAATTATCACGAATTTCATTTATTTTACGTCTCAGCAAATGTGCAACGTAAGTACAATATGTACACGGTAATATATCGATATAAGATAAATCACAATTATTCATTTCTTACATTATGACAGTAACTGCACTAGAAATAATAAACATTACTCTTACTAGTTAGTTAAATGCAAACAGGACCGGCCAAGTACAAACAACTCGGATACGAAGAATTTCAACACAAGTTGAATTATGCTATTTATACATATTCAATAGGAAAGATTAATTGCAGGCTTTAAATGCTGACGCATGTGATTAATAATTACTTATCGATATAAATATGACTTCTTGGAATCTTTGAAAGCTGACATTTTCCAGCGACGTTTGTTTAGTTGTCGCTGTATGAAAAATGTCGTGCTATTTTAAAAGAGATTAATGATGCTTATTCAAAGTGTTTCCAAACTGTTTGTATTTATTTTAAAATATATTTAGCCCGCATTTGAATCTAAAATTATATTTATATACTTTTAACTCTTAAAATATATTATGTAACATTTTACTGAATTTAATAATTGGCCATACACTTGTCCAGAAATCTGTCATGGAAATACATACACTGCATAAATATTATACATTTATAGTGTTCTTCATTTTAATTATAAGAAAAATTTGTTCGTTATTTTAGATAACTGTCCAGTAACAACCTAAAGTCTTTAGTGCAAACGACATTTAAAAATAACCCCCTTTAAGCCATTAACGTTCAGTTTCTTAAGTTGCTGCTTGTTTCTTCCTGGTTGGAATTATTCCCCATAGCTCAGTTAAAATTCATAAACGCCAGACAGCAGTCGAGCGAGGGCACCCGGTTAAACGCAAGGTTATTGCGTTCGTGGTCTCAGAAACAAACCGCAGGGGGTGTGTCTTGTTTTAACCCGTAGTGCATAACTAGCTCACAAAGTCACACACAAGCGTATGTGTACACGTGCGTATTGACGGACGGTTGAAGTTAGAACAACGAGACGCGACCTCACAGACCAACACTGAGTAATTATACAAGCAGCGTACTATGTTAAATATAGAAACACTCTCGTATGTGCCCGACTAACGCACACCATCTTGTTTTGTGTTTCTTATTAAAGAAGTGAAAATTAACTAAGGAAAATCGCTCGAAATTGGAGACTTGTGTCGTCCCAGTAACGTTGTCTGTGTTAAATTGATTCGTTCTGATTAACACGGAACCGTTTCATATACAAATGGCTACATCTTTTCTTGTTGTACCTATTGGTGATCAGTAACGTATAATTACATTGCAACTGATAAAATCATTGTTAATAACTTACTTTTCTACATATTTTTTATTATATGCATTGTAGAATATTTACAGAACTATTTGACGTTATTTAATAGAAAAAATTTTTCATAAATCGAGCACAAAATGAACATATGACTAGCGTGCCTATATTAATTTTTGTCTTATTTATTAACAATTCCTAAACTTTGGGTTGTTTTATGGTCATTAGCATTGAATTAGTAAAATTTAATATCCATTTACAAAAAATAGAGTAAGTAATAAATAAAATGGATTCGTGAATCGATTATTCAGCCACCGTCACTAAATTGGAAATTTAAAATCAGACTTGCCAATCTAATCCCTTTCATCGTTGCTGATTAATCAATGAATGACAGCTGAGTCCTGAGAAATACAATTATAGGCCTTTTTTCAGTTTTGCCACACATATAAGAATCAGCACACAATAAAAATTAAATAAAATGAAAGTAATATAAACATATGCTAGTTTACACAGTCAATATTTCAGAGTATTAACATATGGCACATGTTAACCATAAATTAATTATAAATACAAAATCTCTGGGTCGTTGTATTTTACATATATGTAAATGAAGGATAAATACTGTTTAAATATGTTCTGGTGAATGTATGTAAATGAAAGATGTTTTATTTTCCACACTGTTCATGTTTCATTAACGCTAGGATAATACATTTATACAATATTTGTTAATCACATAATCATGTTTTCTTTTTCTTGCCATCTTGTTGTACAGTTTATGAATGTTTTCGTTATATTTATTTGAAATCTGTCAGATAATTAAAATCATTTAGGTTTCTGCTTAGAAATATGCGGTTTGATAGATTTGACAGTCTGAATGTCCTTAAAGGAAGTCAGTGATTTCTGTGTAGTTTCCAGCCGTTAGTGACTTTTTGGTACATAAAACTGTGTTTTAGAGATAAAAGGAAGCCTATAAAACATCTGGTGTATTATTCATTACGTTAGAGTTATTACCACTAAAGACCGGTGTATTTGTGCTGAAATGTAGTTTTAGAATTGGTTATAAAGTTTGCTAAATAGCAAAGCTACAAGACTTTAAAACTTAAAAAGAATCTGAGTGATAGGTAAATTGCAAATTTTTGTATTGTATTTATGAATGTATGTATCTGTTAATTATTGTCAATAATTTATTAAACAAAACGACAGCTGTGTAGTAAAATCTGAAGAATAGGAGTTTGAAGCGATATATCTACAATATCTCGGAAACAGCCAAACATTTACTAACGATCTATTGAAAAGTTGAACGCTTGTGGAAGAACTATAGATCTGTGAAGTTTGGGCAATAAATATCTAGGTTTTGTGAAATTTGTTGGCGTCGCAACGTAGTGTTCGGGTGTCCCGACGAGTGGCTGACATCACTTTCTTCCGTTCGTATTTCTCCGCACGCGCACTGCTGTCGTCAGTGACAGCCCTTATTTTATCATGGGCTAACGTGTGGCTTATGACAACTGCCGGCCCATTACGTGTAATGGTGCGCCAGATAAATTGTGCCCGCGAAACACATGAACACATATATTCACAAACTCATACATGCAGACAAATAGACAGACACACACATGCACATGTGTGACGTGAGAATGGATCCATCCAAGCACGTTTACGAAGACGGAAACGAGACGGGAAATGGGGAAACGTGAGACCGCGTGCGATGCTCTTCTCTGAACTCGTGACGAGGTGTGGAAGTTTTAAGCACGTTATTATTTATTGACGGGTGGAAAATAGATTCAGCCGACCGAAGATGGATCTTAGTTCAGACTTTGCATGTGAAGCTGTGAGAGATGAACGTTAGTGCATTTCCACTAAATGTGCATATGTACCCTCATAAACAACTGTAAAATGCACAGTTTTATCTTAATTTAATTACACAATCAACCGAAGTTTATTTTAAATATTTGTGGGTCAGTTTTATTTTCTTATCTCTCTATTTTCATATAGAAATAATTTATGTGTTGTTTTCTCGTAATGCACGCAAGGATTTGCATTTAACACATTGCAGTTTAAATTAAAGCAGAAAATGTTTTTCTATGAAGTGCAAAGGTTTATGTGACTAACTACAACTTTATATTTACTTACACAAGTATGTATGTTCAGTACGCAATATGTATATTTTTAACATCCCTACTATTGAATAAATTTGAATAAATGTTACAAATTAATTAATATTTATGTGTCGCATTTTGAATATTCCAACAGTAGGCAATATTTTTATTTTTGCTATTAATCTAGAATTGCTAATAAAATCAACACACCTTTCATATTAACTTGAAATCAAACATTTAACTTATATTTAACTGATAATGATATGATGCTCAGTTCAGTAAATATAGACCGCAAACGGATGTAGGTAAATACATACAGCGTAGATGAGACAGAAAAAAAAACAAGATTGACTGTTATTTGTAGACACATTTACTCCCCGGTAATTTACAAACATTTAGACTAAAGAGAAGCAAAAATAGACATATCCAAATAGAGCTGTGCAACTAAAACTGGATGTTGAAAGTAAAAACACTAAAATGGACGCTCAAATAAAGAAGAGTAACGTCAAAAGAATTTTCAGTTCACCAAATAAAACAGTTTGTTTATTTACCTGACGAGAGTTCGCGCGGCACTAGTGTCCTCGTAAAAAATGAAATAAAAAGTAAATTTGTGTGAGCAAAATTGAGCGTTGGCCATTCGCATATCTGGTGTTTTTTATAACCGGCGCCTTCTGGCAACTTCCACTAGGTTAGCTGGTGGCGCCCGTGACGAGCTAAGATGCACGCTGTTTGTTGAATTGCCTCGTGCGCACGCTATGAGTTATAATTGAAAAAATAAAGAACATCATGTAGGCCACGGGCTGCACTTTAATTAAATTCTCTTTGCTTTGTGAAAAAGTTGTAATTAATTTGAGGAGGACTACAAGTGGAAATGGCTCAAACAAAATTATGTGCACAGCTCAAACTATAATGTTATTAACGGTTTTTGCTACGAGTCTTAGAGATTAATGTATAAATGCGATAAGAAGAAAATCATTGGATAATATAAGAAATCGACGTAACGCAAGTAAATCGTAACACGGTAAATAGGAGAACATTTTTAACTACAGAGTAAATATGAAGATGATATATAGATTGTAAGAAATCTTATGCATCTTTAGCAATTTAGAACGATACAAAAACATTACTAACTATATTATAGCATTAATAAAATACTTAACATTAAGGTTCATATCCACTGAACTGTATTTGTGTACTTACCATGTAGCTACAGTACCGTGACTTAATCTTATATAATTCATAGCTGTTTCATTAGCACGATAATTAGATTCTTGAAAAGTTTAATGAAGAAAGCACTTAATATAACGATGGAAAGATATTGGTATGAACTGCTTCAAAGTAATATTAGGGATGGCATATTTATTTGAAATGGCTTATATTTGGAAGAAAATTTGCGGATTTTATAAATATAACAAGTTCACAATTCATATGCAAACTCGGTGAATCTCGGTGCCAGATTCAAATGATGTACCAAATCCCAAGTTCAAGTTGTAAAGCAATTACTGAATCGGCACGCAACCAAAACTTCCTTAGAGAATTTATATAAAAAGCTGAAGAGGAAATAATATTAGAAGAGAGAGAAGTGACTGTCAGTGAAGACCGAAATGAATAACTCGGAGTGCGGGACAAATTCCATGGAGACATTTCACTTTTGACTGGCACTCAAGTCGTCGGTCGGCGTAGAACAAAACATTCATTGGAGCAGTGATATAGAATTAGCAGCTTTCCGAGAACTGACAGTTTCTAAATCGGGTGCGAGTCAGTCTCCGTTGTCTTGTAAGACTTCCCTATCTATAGAACGCAGTCAACACCCACAGCGCAATAGCTAGTCCACTATCGCTCATGCCAGTGTTCAACACATTGCATGCAAATATACGCTATAGTAAAGTTCAATGGTACAGTTGCCCACTTACCCCGCTGTCGAATTGATGCAATTGAGCGGCTGGCGGCACATCAAAGGTGCGAGTCGGCCCCTAATCGGATTCACGAGCTTAGACGACCAGGCACTTTGTAAAGCCAGGATCCGTTTTACGTACATTTTAGTGGAGCCGCGGGAAATTACACAGTCCACGTCTGTATCCGTTGGCCAGCTGATTTTATTAAAAGTTCCGTGGTAAAGTTATCTTTTGGAATTTTTAATGTAAAGAACAGATGAACGAACAAACAAAAACTTAATAAACTTGTTTTTAATGATGGAGAAAAATTAAAAAAGAATGAACTGAACAATTCCAGAAGTTTTTTCAATTACAGACATTTTTAAATTTAAGGAGTAGTTATTATTTGTCCTGCAGAGATGAAGTAAAGATTGAAATGAAGATAAATAGAGAAGAGAAAAATTAAATGTTTCGAGAATGCTTTGAATTTTGTGAAAAACATGAATGTGCTTTACGAGTTTTGATATTTTTAACAGCCGAAGTATTTTAAAATTCCGCAAATACAAACCTATGATAAAAAATTAAACTAGTTTCAAGTAAGAACTGCAGCAGACAGATTCAACTTCGTTATCCAATGATGCGGAAGGAACTGTGATTATATTTATTTGTAATTGAGCTCAGTTTTCTGTAACGGAAATATCCATATGTCCACATACACATATGGGTACGAGTAGAGTAGATTACTTTTCATACTAGAGATAAAGTAAACAACTAACGTACAGGTCTGCACATGTTGTTAATGCAAACATATAAGTACATAGAAATGCGCAATGCTAAAATGGGACGCATATGTTTGTCTCTCGGCATTTGTAACAACTTGCCGGTGGCAGTTGTGAGAGGGAGGCTGACAATTAGAGACGACATCGTGGATGATGAGCCTTCGGCGGTGAAGGCGGTGGGACGAAGAAACGTACGATAAGTTCCGCAGACGAACGGGCGATGAAACGCACCGGTCCCATCAGTCAAGGACCTTTTGACACCGGGTAATAATTACAACGGGGACCTTCTCTGCAGCTATCCATTCTCATCCATTTGTCAGTGACCATTCTTTTTCGCTGTTTTATCAGGCGAGCACCGTGTCTACGCAATGGGACCCTAATCACTCATGTTAACCGTCCGTTTCGCGAGACTCTTGTACTCGTATTCTCGTTCTCCTTTGTCGCGAAAAAGTTGTTAATTCCAGTGCAAAAGCGAAGCAGACGCGAGACGTTTGTTATCCATGCGACCCTGCGGAGCACGATTAAATTGGGCATAAATAAAATAGAGCGAAATTTCTTTACCAACACGTGTACCGTTGTTGCGTTCTGGGACCTTACGGAATATTGGGCAAGATCCGAGACGCAATGCCATGCCCTGGAAAAATGGATATATTGTCGTTATCCTTACACGATTTAAAATATCACCGAAAATGTTATGAAGGAATTTTCGCTTCACACCGACTTGCTGTAATAAATATATTTTGTGAAACGGGCAAATATAAGATGATATTTATTCAAAGCAAAGTGATAAAATTTATATGCATCTGTAAGAAATTTAGAATTATTGTAAAGAAAGAAAATGATTGTTTCATTTCTTTTAATAAATTAAATGAGTAAAAATAAAATAGCTACGGGAAGAATGCTTTTAAACATGAAGAACCAGTCGAATACAGTCGATTCATTGTGAACTCGATAAGTAACTGTTTGCTAGAAATTTGCATCTCATTAATTATCTTCATCCAGGAAACAAAAGAATTAATTCGCATTTCCATAGCATATAAAAAATCTAGAATACTTGTAATGGCAAGTTCTAATTTTGTTCGGGTACGTCAATTGTGTAAGGGACAACGGAATGGGTACTTAAAAGAAGAGGCGAAGAGAATTATAAATTAAGAAAAGTACAATTACATTTAGAAAGACAACCATGACAGTTGGAACTACTTGGGAGAGTAGAATACGACGTTTTGAATTCATTCTACAGATTATTAAATGATTAATTAGATAACTACTTGGAATATATTAGCTTTTTATAACCTCCACCTTTACAGCGCTTACTAAACGCATTTTCTTTCTGTTATTACTCTCCCAAGCGTAGACCTCATCCTTGTACGTATTCACTTTCTATGCGGTATTTTCAAATAGAATACAATATAATTAAGTTACATATTACAGAAATTTTGAAAGAACTGTCAAGACACAGAATTTCTTTGATGTCTAATATTAGATTGCTTGCGAAAATGCTTTATTACAACTTGTACCATATTTTAATATTTTCATCTTAAATATTTCAAAATTTTTATGCAAAGGAATTTGTAAAATATAATGGCCGTGTAATAAAATACAATGTAGTTGAAGAGGAAAACAGTGACAAAAAAATCAATAAAAATTGACGATACAACTGGTCTTGTAGTAAGTGTACGAGCTGAAAATATAATTTGCATGAAAAGAGAACACTGCATATTTTGTGCGATTGCGAATTTTATGCGTGTTTCAGCAAGAAATTTTTCTATTTTAGGTTAAAAAAAATAGTAAACATTTTATATATTTTGTGCTGAAATTAACCCAATTAATGTTCTACTGAATATAAAAAATAGAAAGGAATAAAACAAAATAACAGGACGCATGTTAAAACGAAACAGGTTTTTACAACAAAATCTAAATTCCCGAAAAAAAAAAACAGAAACAAAACATACTTTGGTCGGCATTGATAAATCCCAGTTGTGGCCGTGTTTAGATTAACGGATGTGGAGATTTTTTTAATGTACGTATTCTATTTCTTTGGCTGCATTTTGCAACGAGTGAGAATTCACGTTATCACGTGCGGTCAATTGAGACAAATGTCGAGTCAGCCGGTGCTGCGTTACGAATTAAAATTCATTAGATACCTACCCGGGGAAATACGACAGGAGCAACTGGTCATGCATACGTTTAGCACACATATACACACCGCAATTGTCCGCGTTTTACACAAAGTAGGAACAGCCGTGACCATGTCATCCGTTTCCCATGCCACTGGTCGTGTATTCTCTGCCCTGCCTGCCTGCCTTAACCCAAGCCAGGCTAGCTCCAGTTCTGCTCCGTGCTGCCCATGTGACCTGTAATCACAGTGACGTAGGTGAGCACACAAAGAGTCCGTGAATAAGGGATGCCATTGCGCAACAACGCGTTCGAACCTATTTCTTGTCCTAAGCACGACTTTCAGTGGCAGCATACTGCCGCTCCCGTACATACCTGTCTGCCTTTCGAATATCTCGCAATGCACCCAGACAACAAAAGCCTGAAACAATTATAGTGCAATAATATGTGCAGAAGCTCCGACAATACGGCAGCAATTATTCTTAGAATTAATTTCCGTAGAATTCCATACGTTATTAAGCTGTATACACATCAAATATCTTCCTTATTATTTAGTGTTAAAAATAAACAATATTAAATATTCCTGCTTAGTATGTGTTGCATAACTTGAATTTATTCACTCCTTGTACATATTTAAAATATGTAATTTGAAATTTCTGTTTTAAAGTATAGGTACAATTATTTTCAGTGGCAAATTTCAATGTGTTGATAGAAGTGTATAATTGTAAATTTATTATATAAAAGTATACAAAGTATTAAATAGAGTAATTAAAAAACTATTAGGTATACAACATTTGAGACTTCATCAAAATGAACATAAACAAATTACTCTGCTATTTATAAAGCTATAGTAGCTCTTTATGAAGTAGTGCATGAAATTAGGTACATTATGTTTTGTTATAAATAGTTCGCTGGTTAGATATATTATATGTTAATATTGCTACGTGCAGAAAATTCAGCACACAAACTTCACAACCTGTTTTTAATACATCTGCAATATAACATAAGGTACTCACATTTTATGAAGAAACTAAAACTACATCCTAAATAGAGAGCACATAAAATTGAATACCTGAAATTGAAATATTTTCTTAACGTAATTGTTGATTTAGGAAAGTACTACATATATTATCTAGTAAAATATATTTGTAATTCTTATTACAAAATGAAGGATTTACATATATTACTGAGCAAAGCCTAGTAAATAATAAATTAACATTATTACAATTCCTTTGTTGATTTTACCTTTCTGCACATGCCAATATATACTTATCTGCTATACAAATATATTACTTTATTATTCAAATTAATCAAAACCAATTCAAATAATTTATAGATGACTACAGATAATTTGAAATTAATGAAAAAAAGTTGGAGATTCTAATGGCGAATGTAAAAGTTCTCTAGTGATATTTTGAAAGTTCACAATTAAATTTGATATTCTAACGTACAGGTTGTTGGGAAAAGGAAAGAGGCCAGGAAACAGTTAACAATTCATTATTTTACCTCATTACAAATGAAGTTTAATTGTGTCCCCGGCGCCAGAGGCAATGAATAATCCACGTAAAACTCTCTGCTGTCAATGCGGGTCACACCCTCTTCGTTGTCAAACGGAGCAAGTTTGTTCCCTGGTGGTAGTGGTGGTGGTGGTGGTTGGTGATATAGAAATTCGCTAGGCAGACGAGCGTGGACGCATTCCGGAGTCCGCAATAAAGGACGGCATCAGCTACTACAGGAACGCACGTTCCCGTGACGTCGCGGGCATCCATCTCAACGCGATGTCTAATGGCCGATCGCGACCGCAATAACTTAGTGAAAATATTTTTAATGTTCCATCAATATTTTCGGAGACAATAGAACGTGCCGGATGTTAGAACTAGGTCTTTCTGCCACTAGGTTTTAATTAATAATTAAAGCGTCGCGGCTGAAACTCAATTACATAGGAGCAAGATGAGAATAGGAACGTCAAGTAGATAGAACGCAGATGTAGCCGAGCAAGGAAAGAGCAAGAACCAACCAGCCAGTCTAGCTACCAAGTGAACGCACGACTGCTTCACTAGTTGTAACGGAGGAAGTAGGAAGCACGGAGCGATAGGGAGGACAGAACACTGTTTATTGTGTAGACGGAGTAAATCGCTTAAGCCAGATTCCGCTAAGCCGATTCGCGTGCTGAATCGACTTGCTCCAAATGAAAATACAATTCTTTCGTAATGTTCTTGCGTGCACAGTAACGAAATGATATTGACTTATACCTGAGGGATCGAATTGTTCAAGATTGCAGCAGCTCTAGGACAAACACTTGTGCATTCAGTCATGTCAACATTTAGTATGCGCAGTTACCTCTTTGTTTGATCACAGTTTATGTGTTTCATTATGACGAAAACTCATTACACAAATGTAACAAAAGGTATACTCTGTATCAAAGAGTTTCACTGATTTTTATATTTAAAACAGTATTTTATTTCAACTTCAGTAAAAACATTGTTCTTTGAAAATATAAATGATTGAATAGACAAACATCTAGGTTTACATCTATCTATCTTTTTCCATTTTTTGTTCGTTTTTTATAAATATAAACAGATCAAAATTAATTTTACTGAACAACAAAATATGATTGTAAATTAATTATTTAACGTATGACAGTATTTATATACCGATTTAATAATCTCCCTGCATACTGAATACATAACGTTCTCATTCAAAGCAACGTAGAATTAGAAATTGCATACGTACACAGAAGTTTTGTTACATACATGTTTACGTTACCGATTAAAGTCGCAGATAATTCTATATTAAACTTGTATTATATGTATAGCGTGTACGAGTAATCGTACAATATTACAGAAACTCAATTAGTATAGCTGTTTGGAGTGCAGAAATGTTTAGTGCTCTATATTTATGAGCACTGCATGTAATTGCGGAAAATTGTTTAATTACGTTCTACTATTGAAAATAAAGGTTTCATTATTGAAAATTGTATGTCTCGTAGATAGATTATTGAAAAGCAATCGAAGCCGGAGCACAACAATTTTCTTTAACAATTTGTATTAATTTTTAGTAATTCATTGTTATAAGAGTAAATGTTTTATGTAGTATGTGGCGATTGATTTTGAGAATTATAGAGTCTGCTGCTACAATAATGGGAAAGATATGATGTGATGTACGTAATACCTAATGTTTCTTTTATAATTTTACAATAAAATATATGCATTTCATTGAACCGTGAGTGACTTTAATAGTTCAGTAATTAAATAATATATTTGTTTTTGTCAAATAACAAAATTACCAGTGTTTTTTGGAGATAATGTTTTTAAGCAAACATCAGTGGTACAACATCCATTGACATTCCAGCAATATACGTTATCGCGGCATTTTGTTAAATTAACTATTTCATTACTGCCAGAGTTTGAGGACTAATTATTACTTTTGTATCATCTACAAAATATTATGTGTTAACGTTAGGAGATAAATTGGATATTAAATACTGCAAACCAAAGCATGGTGATAAGTACAAATTTCCCTTTTACATTTAAAGAAGAATCCTTTTCTTGCTACACTCTGTATTTGCCAAACGGACAATTATCAACAACGAATTATTAGATAATTTATATAAATCAGTTTTGTTCTTAAAATGTAGCAGATATTTTCTGTATTATAACCACTTTTGAGTTTATATTTTTATACATAACATTCAAAAACAAAACATTTGTTAGTTTCAAAGTGCCCTTTCTTGAATTAAATATGAATATGTAATATCTGCATGATTATCGATGAAATTTAGTAGAGTTCATATACCGACTATTGCATATTGCTACATCATTTGCATTGCATTATAGTATTTTGGTATGAAAATATGCATATGCATTATTCTGATGTCAGTTTAATTAATCGCTCTGGATGTACATTGTTATCATATTACATTTCTGTTCTCTGCAAATGTATTATATCGATTTTCGTACAGAAATGATTTGATAAAATGAAAGCTACTTTCAAATGCTTATTGTATATCGGTCAGG
This sequence comes from Calosoma granatense, assembly GCA_022063505.1. Classification (NCBI taxonomy): domain Eukaryota; kingdom Metazoa; phylum Arthropoda; class Insecta; order Coleoptera; family Carabidae; genus Calosoma; species Calosoma granatense. The sequence continues at coordinate 1,528,227 of JAGJTL010000069.1, read as the reverse complement.
TTTGAAATATGGATATTTCATGCAATGCCTGAGTAAACTATATAACATCTGACAGTTTGTGTAGGCATTCAACGAAATGTCGAAACTCAAAGTATAAAACCAAAATTTCGTAAAAGTACAGTAAGTATAGAGGTGAGTTTTCAGTGTATTGGAAGTAGGTATCAGTAGTATAGTATACAGACAGTACTAAATAGGGGATTTATATGTAGAATTTGTTTAAAACGGTGAAAGGGAAAGTAGAAAGAATCAGGTATAGTTTTCATATGTAATATCAATCGGGTATATTCGTGTTTAGGGATGGTTACCGATCAAGTGTGATGTTTTACTGCGATGATAAAGGAGCAAGACGCTATGGGGTAGGTATGATTGTTGCTACAATATTTCTCTATTTGAAGGTGGATATCAGATAGATTTATTAGTTAGAAGAGAAGCTGAAAGCTATCAAAATGGATATTTACATATAGCTTACATAGTAGTTTAGTTGTGGCAATAATGTATTAATGCCCTGTGTAACATTATTTCTAGTAATACATTTCCTATAAAACAAATATTGAAATATCTGCATATCAAGAGCTGCATAGTTTGGGGACAATTTATTATTTTCTAATAATAGAGTATAGCTCTGGACGATAGTTTACAAACAATGAATAATATTTCTGAGTGCATACGTCAGTTATTACTTGGAGTGTATTCGTCAGACTGAAATGCAACTGTACTACAAGTACATACGTGCAACATATACATGCACAGTGAGGTGAATTATTAAAGATTTCCTCGGGCATACTTCTGTGCGAGCACGGACGGAACTACGGTTGGTAAATGTGGCTTTGCATATTTGTGATTCCAGTAATAACAGTAACCCTTCATGAAACGAATAAGACGGTAGAACAGGCATCTTTGCAAGAGAAGCAGCAGCGAAGTCTTACTTCGTTTACACTGGTAACGCCGTACCCGTTTAACAATCTCCGTGATGTGAACGAAAATGAGAATAAGATGAAGAGGAAATAGAGGATGAAAACGAAAGATTAAAAAGTCGGATACGCTGATGATATAGAGATGGGAAGCTTCTCCTCTATGTCTGATAATGTAGAATGTCTATTTGAAATATTACGGAATTAAGTACATTTTTTTCTCTTCTGGAGAGTAAAGTTTAGGAAGCGCGTAGAGAATACTTGAGTGTTATTTACATTTAACTGCAATTTAAAACCCATTTTAAGAAATATAATGCTTTTTAAATATTTTCTGAATCAAGTGCTATGTACTACAATTTATAATTTCATGTATCAAAGTAGCAATTTACCTTTCACTTGAACCTCTATTTTCTTAGTTTATGAACGCTTCCGGCTTTGGAAAATATTTACTGGATTTCATATTGTTAATATGATTAACTACTTGTTCTCGATTTATGTTTTAGTAGACGAATTTCTTATAGTACTCATTAACAATGCTTACAATACAATAAACTCTTTGTATGTGATGATTTTAAATGATAATTAATTTCAATAAATAGTTGTGTACTTCTACGACATTTGCTATGTCCTAATTGCTATTTCCCAGCATGTTTTGAAAATCTACATTTCTGGTTTTTGGTCGCTGGTAATAATTAAATCAAAATTAAATCAAATATTGAACTAACGGCATCTATTACCCTTTCTTGCCGATTACAGTAGGTTCTGAATATAAGTTACATACCAAAAATGAAATAATAAGTAATTAAATCTAAAACAGAATACAGTAGTAAATGGAGGATAAAAAATAATATTTTCTTACATATAAATACATTAAAATTCTTCAATAATATAAAATATTTTCTAATAGCAAAAAACGCGCAGAATTGAAGGAAAAGTATTAATATTTACCAATTAAGAATATAGTGAATGTTTAGCACATTTTCAGTGCACTGTATTCTGATGATGATACAGCAGTTATACATTTAGAAAACACTCGATGGAAATGGCAAAACTGATCGTCTACCAGACTACAAAAAACGAAAGGAGATTTAATCTAACCCGGTGGTTTTGCACATTGAGAACCTGTAATAAATTTGCGCAGACACATAATACATGCATATAAAATCTGCTCTAAAAAATATTTCCACCACCTGTGTCCAATGTCCAGGACATACAAAATCAATATATCTGTGGAATGCTGGCATTTGAACAAAATAACATTGGTTCGATTTGGAAAAGAAGAGAATAGGGAAGACAAAGAAAATATTCGAACCTAATGTTTTGAAATAATTCCAAAAATGAAAAAAAATTTTGTACAACTTCAGGATAACTACTAATTTAAATGGTAATCAAATTTAAAAGAATCTATTATTCAATGTTATTTAATTAAGTAGCAGTATGTAATGTAACAAAGGAAAATATAAGACATTACAATTTTACGGAACAATTAATATACGTTATTTATATTTAACTAATAGCCTTTTGTGCAAGGTATTATTCAGCATAATAGTTGATACATGCACAGCTATATTTGAAATATTTCTCTCCACTAAAGAAATGACAAACTAGTTCGATGCATTTCGTAGAAGTATCTGTTTGTTTGGCAGCAGACCAAACATAAAAATTGGAAACATTTCAACAATTATTATGAATTTAATTATAGCAAGAATATTATCATATTTTTTTATAACAAGTAAATTTAAGATATTAGAAAGTAAATATAAAAAATTAGATAAATAAATACCACGGAGTACATACAAGGACTGCAATAAAATGCATATTCTCTTAAGAAATAGGCCTATAACAACGAAAATATTGTACAAAAATAACATTTTACATAGCTTTAATAGCTTTCACATCATTATCTCATATAAATAATTTACGTGCACTAGCTGTTTTAATATGAACATTTCCAAAAAAATCTTGTTTATAATGAATACTGAAAACAGTATACTACATTTGCATTTATACAGATTTGCATTATCATTTTGTGCTTCAGCGACAAATATTCATGCAGAGTAGGTACGTGCACACAGCATATAAAGTATAAATATTTTATAGTAAGCTAGTAGCCGCACAAATGTGAGTACATTTATTTAACATTTCAACTGTAACGTGTTATTGTTTTATTTAGAACGAGAATTTCTGCGGCTGCCTTTGCTATGAACTATATTTAGCACACTCAGTGAATCCTGTTGTCACAGCGAAACATTCAGTATTCCAAGTGCGACGACTTAGTGTCGTGTGTAGAGCAAAACACGATGTGACCATGTGCGCATGCGTTATAAAAAGAACAACAGACTCCTGTAAAAAGCGTAGCACGTCGTGCGACTGATGAGACCAAAGCTTTCGGAGTTCGTGCAAGGATCAGCTGGAATCAGCAGGGTATCAGACTGTCACACATGATAATGTGTGTCAAGATGGTTTGTGGCCGACCAGCATCACAGCTAGGCCTGTATGTCCGGTATATAAGTAAATGAAAGCGAGTAAAAATTATACCCACCGCAGAGCAAACAAATGACGATATTCTCGTGCCTACGGAACGAATAAATATTAATAACCACATAACTAACTAACGAGCCGTATATAGGCTTCCGCTTTGCCTAATATATAATGCATGCCAACCTTTTTTCAACTTAAAATTAGCTTTAGATATATGGAAACGTGTTATGCCTTACTAACACTTAAAACACGGTACTACGTATGTTTAATTAATAGCTTACCAAATGCCACATTCTCGGTATATTTACCTACTCAAATGATCCCCATTTCCTTACCTTCTTTAATATTAATACATCTTAACTACTTAAATATTTTCTGTTACTATATGGTTTATATGAATAATACCTATGTATATCAGACATTGAAAACTATTTAGCTAAATATATTTCAGGGGGTATTTATGAAATATCTTTTGCCTTATATTTTAATAAATTCCTTGCGTAGTTGTACGAGGTTTTATTTTAATATTATTATTGAAAATGTGGTTTTCTGTAACCTCTTGTCTGTATTCATAATAGTTAATACTATTGCACAGCAGATGTTGTAGAGTTGCTGGAGATTCATAATGATGATCTCATGTCAGGTTCGTTAATTACATGAAATCTACGTAACTGATAGGGATATTTCTTGTACGAGTTATTATTGTTTTTCCATGTATACTCTAATTATAAAATACTAAACATTTATACATTGTTCTCGTACAACGTTTCTTGTTCTAATGGAATGTTGATACAATTAAATATTGACGGAACACATAAATATTATTCTTGAAGGAGGTGGACTACGCATTATTACTGATTTCAGAAATATTTTGAAATCAATATAGAAAATTGAATCTATTGCAAGCATTGTAATTTTCCGATGAAATTCGTACTCATATTTCTAGAAATAGGGTTTAGTAAATGGTTTATTTATTTATTTATTCTATTTTCATGATTGCATTATTTTATTTTATTTCTAAAAGATGTAACGGGTTTAAAAGTAGTATACTTTTGAAAAGAAAACGACAAGAATGAAACAGTTGATTGGTTAATAAAATAAATAATTAATCAAACAAAATCTTCAAATCTATGAGCATCATCTAGAATTAAAAGAAGTAACAATCAATTAAAGCGATTTCCTATCTATCAAGGATACAATCAGAAGAATTAATTGATCGTATTAATCCAGTAATTTTAAACGCTTTAATAAAATGAGTAATGACAGATACAAACTCTTAGCAAATTGATTATAAATTACAAGGAAGTAATCATTCAAGTAGTGTTTAATACTAGTAATTATGCTTAGTCTAATTAAGTGGATACAAATACTTTTTCAAAATAAACTACAGTGTAACCCGCTTATAATGAACTCGCTTGTAATGGACACTCTTTTATAATGTACCCTTTTTTAAAGTC
>JAGJTL010000069.1:1504208-1518471 GCA_022063505.1 Calosoma granatense | reverse complement strand
CAAAGTAAAAATATCTTCTCTGTCTATCATCTTTTGCTTTTTCCACTGAATTTTACTATGACTTGCAGTACACTTCACATTGCTATACAGATAATTGTTTTATACATTTCTACACTAATTAACGTTATCTAGGTAAAACTAAATATTAGGCCATATTACAGGTTCATTTTAGATTTGAATAATGTAATCGTATGTTATATATGTATACCTCCAGGTAATTAAAACTTGAACAATGTATAGCAAGCGGTGTATAGAACATGTCTGCCGGGTAAAGATAATAATCTCATGTAACATTGTTACGTCAAACTTGAATACGATACATTTCTCTGTCTTTAATTAAAATATCATGAATACCAAGGATTTGATACAGATATGCTAAATTACTGTTTGATCTCATTATTGTTATTCTTAAATTCATCTGCATTTCGTTCTCCCATTTTAAATGCTAGTAAAAATTAAATTATGTAAGAAAATGATCACATCTTAACCTAAATTACGTCTACATGCGAAATAAAATAGTAGTTACAATATATTGTTATTTCAATTATAAAGAAATCAATGAAAAGTATTGTTTTTAATAAAAGTTTCGTTGTAGATAATATATTTGGAAAAAACGAATATAATATCTGAATATTTACTCTCTCATATATGCCATTTATGTTCCCATTTCGCAATTTTCAACAGCTTCCAAAACAGCTTTTCCTGCTAAATAATATTTGGTTTACTTTTTTCAGTTTGAAAAGATAGACATTGTAAAAGTTCTTGAATAATTTTGATTAGTTTGACAGGGCATTGTTTTATTAAGGAAAGATTAATTTTTAATGAAGTTATTATTGTCATGTTATTCGATATAATTTTAATTGGTTATTAAGTGAAACTTTTATGTAATGGACGAATTAAAAGTAGGACTGTTATATCCCATCGTTTTGCAAGGTACTGTTATTACAAAATTTTACATTTAACTGAGATCTACGAGCGCAGGAGGTACAATTGGGTACAATCTTGGAATTTCTTTGCAACTGCGCACAAAATTGATCCTATCAAATCAGGTTTCGTTAAATTGAAGATTCATTATATTAATTACTATCATTATTACATTTAGAAACGAAATATTATATTATTATTGCTTTTACTACAATTATAATGAACAATGAGTGAAAAAGTTAACTTCACTTTTCCTCTTTGTCCAAGTTTTTTCAAATAAAAAAGTTACCAACACTAGGCCTTGCATTTGATTCACTTGTATGCTTATTGTTATTATTACTAAATCACTACCTTAATGTATACAGCAGTTGCTTTAGTTTCGTTAGATCTTTCTTCAGTGGTTATGAATCTATATTCTTAAATTCCAAGACTTGATATGGTTACTACCGAGCTACTAATGCCGTTTATCTGGAATCATATTCTGTGTAAAAGCATTTGAACATTTGGCAAGCGATGCGTATTTTTGAATAATGCTAGTTTTCCACGAGGAAAAGATTTAAATTCAGTCTTTATAACCCGAGAGACTAGTGAGCAAGTGGTCGAAAAATCACTTCTGTCGAAGCACCGCACGAAATCGCACCTCCTGTCAATGGTGTAGAGTATCGCATCTAAATCCCTGTTGTATACGTATGCGCGTAGCTAACTACCACGTTATCCGTGCACCCTTGTTTATATAGAATTAGATATTTTATGTAGCTGCTATACAGTACAATAGTACGTACCTATACTGTACTACGAATGTGTTCAAAACTTGTAAGAAATTCTTTAAAACATTTAGATGAAATATATGACAACTATGACTATTCTTTAAAATATTTTTGCCAGTCCGTAGTCTACTAATTCACGCAAAAACTATAAGCGACTTTAGGCATTCTGCGCACAAGTAAAACAAAAGCTTAATATTACGGCGACGGTTCGGCAAACAGACGAGCATGCCGAACGTTTTCCTTCGACGCTAATCTCTCATATTATATCTACGTTAAATCTTTGTTCGTTTTGGTAAGCAAGTCTATTGCTGTGCACTAATAGAATGATTGGCAAAACTGGTCCTACGTTTCATTTGGTCCGCATCTCGACGCCGATGACGTCAAGTGGTACTTCTGGTGGTTCGTTAGAGGTGTAATTGGACGATGATTAAACTTGGGGCGCTGTAGGCAAGCTCTACTGCCCTTCGTGCAGGAATCCACAAACTGCGGGTAACAGATTTCATGGTCTACGGACTTATGTACCCTCCGTCTCTACTCCCCATTCAATAAACGTCCGTCAGACTTACACACATTCAGAAGTTTGCCCAGGAAACAGGCTTCTATATATCATATCCTTATTACATCACCAATTTTTTCATAACTTGTTTCTTTTATGTATTTTCTTTTACCCTGATACAATATTCGTAAAGGAGATGCTATGCTTTATACTATAATTGAAGATAATTACATGTATGTACAGAATCAGTGTCCAAGGCGGGAACTGAACCCGCGTATTTTATATAACAATGTTGTCATGGCTATTTCATCGGTTTGGAAGCATACGCCTACATCCTTACGATTACACTGCCACAATATTAATTAAATTAAATATACAAAGTAATACCATAAACAAAATCCTAATTATTATATTGTGATTAAAATAACTTCGAAAATCCCAAGTTTTATGTTGAGCGATAAAATATTTAAAAGCAGGGGTGCATATTTTAAGTAAATCGATAATTTAATTATAAGTCAGTACTTTCAATGTCCCAGGTGACTTTAAAAATAAACAGTCTAGTTATTCAATTGCAAATTTCAATTACCTATCTACAGTTTTTATAGAACATTTGTCAGTACTCTGTATTTCATTTTCGAAATGATAATTTACTTAAAGGATTAGCTATTTTTTACTAATATTTTTTTATAGATTTGAATTTTACTTTTGATATAATTATTACATAACACTTTAGTAATATTTATTTGTACTTCCATAACATATTATTTACTAATATACTGTATAAAATTATTTAATGTTAAAGTTAACAATTTATATAGATGTCAGGAAGGATGGCTACTGTTTATAATTTGTATATTTGTACAGAGTCTTGTAATAACAGAATAATAAATCTTTCGTTATTATATTCCCAAACAGGGTATATGGAGTTTTATTTAAATTTTCCATTACCACGGGACTTCATGCCGTGGGGAAATTCATGCTTCTTTCGACACAAACGGTGGACAAACGGTTTGCACCGGGCCCAGCTCTCGGACAAGCAGGAAACGAGGGAATTGGATAAGGGGCCTTCGATAAATAAGAAATGAGAGAACTCACCAGCCGGAAGGGCCGAGCGGGTACAAGGCACAAGAAAGAGTGGAAAGGTCGTCAGAGGGCGGTAAACAGAGGCGCGATGATATACTGAGTGTCTACACTGTATAACGACATACCAAGCTACCAGTGGAGATTCTAGATTCGCCATTTAATTACGCCACAGGGTGATATCAAAATTGTAAGGGACGATTCATATCAGTCCTGTCTATTCCATCGTCCAGAGAAAATCGTATTATTGCCGAAACATTTCAATTTGCATTGCCAGGGGGTAATACTGTGAAAATAATTTCCAGCAATTGCAAACCATGCCAATCGATGAAGCGAAAATACGAATGTTCCGCGCTTATCTAAACTTTCAAGAGAGTTTTAAGGGTTGATAGGAGGGATCTTCAAATTAGAATTTTTAGCCCAGCATAATAGAGTTAGCAAGTATGCAATTAGTACAGACTAGGGTAGTGTAATGGAAATTTACTAGGGGCAAAATATTATTAGGCGGAAAATTAAGAAAATGTTTCTGCATCATTAGAGATAATTTATTTCACATATGCCGGAAACTAACATACTAACTGTTTCAAAAAATTTCAATGGCAAAATGTTATCATCTTTTAGTTAAATATTTATCTATTACTAAACTTAAATTTTGCCTTTTAGCAATTATATTTCAAAATAAAAATGATATATTTTTCACATTTCACCAATCTTAAATTGAACTATTTCTAACGAGACAATTATGGCAGAATGAATTAGGGTAAATGTAATTTATACGATGTTAACCCTGATCTAATTATTGGTACTTTTCAATTTGTTTAAAAGAAAATAATTTAGTGTTATATCTAATCAATGTTCAATATGAATGTTCTTGTACTACTGAACTGTGTAACCCGGTCATATTTAATTTGATAAACTTAATCTGCACTAACGGCTTCCCGTATTTCATGTACAACAGTTTGTTTGAAATAAACTAACAGAATTAAACTGCTTCTTTTTTGTGTTAGGTTTGTTTACGAGAAACAAACTGAGAGTTCTAGAAAAATACGTACTTGCATGCGGGTAAAACAAATGTATAAACGTCAGCTAAAGCAACGAACAATTTACTAAGGAGAAAAACAAAACTGGTTAACTTGAATTCAAAATGAAGAAGAATGACAAATGAATGTTCCCGTATGTAATTACCTATTCCATGTTAACAGGCAAACATTCATTACTTAAATAAAGTTAACAATGTTAAATATAGGAAACGTGGTCGAAATGAAAAAATTTAAAAACATATTTTTACAAATTGGAAATACGTCAAATCAAAGTTGGATCTACTACGCACAGGCAAACCTAGGCAATTGTCTAGTCTAGGGGCTCCAAAGAAATTAGGCTGCTTAAAATCTCCTAAATCGTAAGAATTATATTTGAATATTTTATATTTTTAAGCAAGACGTAAATCGAAATTTTGATAACTGGCTAATATGTAAATAAAATAAAACTTCAAACAGAAGGCTTTCAGTTATTTCCATATAATTTTGTAATACTTTTCAAACAATTTTCAGTTCTAATACCTAATTCATATGCATATATTCAAAGCTAGTATGTGAAGCAGGTGGATTTATAGTTTGGAAATAGTAAAGTAAAGTTTAATCACTTTAGCTGATAATGTCAACTCTCCTAATACCATGAATATAAATACGTTGAAACATGAACAAACACTTCTTTAACTGATGACTCCATCTAGGATGGAAATATATGATGCAAGCAATTATAAAATTCAATAGAATATGTAATACAAACACAAGTACTGAAATATCACACACACGCATATGTCATGCAGGCAAAATCTATGTGTTTGTCTTGGACTTACGTGCTGCAGCGGAATAGAACTGAGTAAATATCTTCGTAACACGAACAAATTTACAGGCTTAATTCTGTTTATTTTTCATTCTGCTCGCAGATGACACCCTTAAGTAAGGTTGGATATGTGCAATATCTACGTATATGTGAACAATTCATTGTAGCACAGCTCAGCTTGGAATATATGGATATGGAGGCACCCACTCGACCACAGCTGCTGAGAGTGATTAGTACTAACAGTTAATTCGATAATTCACTGGTGTAGAATTAACTACTCACCCAGTGACGACTGGTTATATTACCCTTGTCGACACATTAACAACTAGTCACTTCATAATACACAGTGTTATTTCCGCAGAATTAGGAAATGACGAATTTTTCTTGTAATTCTTGTGTGCTGCATAATCAAAAATAATACTGTAACGAATTTAAGGTGATAAAGGATTAGAACTGTTACTATTTTCTAACTAAATATTTAGCTGACTATCTTATGATAACTATTTCACTGAATAGAACAAGTAGATGCATTACCATTTATCAAGTAATTGGAAAACATATGTATAGCTGAGAACATGATTGCGCGTACATTAACTAAAATAGCATAATAATGTATATGTAGTAGTCTCATTCTGAAATACATCGTTTCATGATCAGCCTAGGGTTGAAATGCCTACTTGAAATGTACGACCGGCATAGAATGTAATGAAACTTTCTTATCACGAATATCAATGAATATCATGTCCACCCCTACCCCACCATCTCCATAACGAATATAATATCGTACCTTACCCTAGTGACATTTCATTAAAAGCCTCAACCGATTGTGTAAAATGATGATTCTAACCTAATTCATGATCTACCTACCTCAGCCTAGGCTGATCGTGAAACGACGTATTTCACAATAAAACTACGACATATACATTAAGTATATTGTAAATTGTTCGTCAATAAAGCAATGAAATGTTTCATTAATTATGTATGTAAACTAGCAACAAGTATATTCGAGTGAATTGAATTATTTGAATATTTATTTGTCGTATCCTTTTACGTGAACAAATCAATATAAAATGCAGTAACGTTCGTAGCAAAAACATATTTTTAGAGAGTAAATGTACAGTTACGTTTGCAGAAGTATGATAAATATAAGTAATGCATTTTCTGCGCAATAAAATATTTTTATAGTGCAGTTTCAACACTTTCTCTATACCTACTTCATTTGTCTGCAACTCTACATATATAGCCAGAACACATAAAATACACACAATACAATGTAATATTATACTGTTATAGTTATAAAAATTGTTAAGATGAAATACCTTTATAAACATAAAATAGTATTTGATGACAGTTTATTCTTTCATGTAGTGATGTACCGAAGCTGTCAAATTCAAATGGCTCAATAGAAAAAAGTCTGATAGAAAAATTATGCTTTAATGTTGTGAATTTAATATGATCTAGAAAACTACTAAAAATTGTTATAATTAAAACGTATTAAATTCTCTGCGATATGTCAATATTTATTTTTTAGTTTAAAGCTCGATGGAACATAATTATCTTCTTCAACTCTGAGCAAATCGGAATTATTTTCAGTGCTTATATTTATTTAAATTGTTTAATACCAAAATTCAACAAAATTCTTATGTGATGGAATAAAGTATCTAATGAGCTTATTGATAATTATTGTTAAGCAATTTCGTTTCATCCAAATCTGTTCAGATTTTCAATGTTATAAATGCAACCTACATTAGGTAGGTTTAGTATCAGCAGTACTAACGACCGAAGAATTATAAGAGGTCCCCTACTTGGATATTTCGGAATGAGTATGCTAAATATCATTTTAATGTCGGAACTAGAGATATGATCTCCTGTGCGTTCTCGCTAACTTTATGCGGTTCATAACAAAATGAATGTTAATTGCAAATAATTACTGACTAGACAAAATATCCGAATGACGCTTATTAGATATTATTACTCCGAATATTAGCCAGTTCTAAAGGATATCTACACAACTGTGTACGGTAATTTGCCTAAGTGCTATGTATAATACGATGAACATTCAGAATGGAACAGTTGCAAAATCAACCCATTTAAATTCTCCGAGATAACAATGTAGTTCAAATGAAACTAGTCCCTTTGCATACTCTTAAATTCCCCAGTAGTTGTCTGCAAACAAACCCTTAACCAAATATGTTCATGTATTTTAATACACATAAATTTTAGAAACACTACTGATATTTAAATGTCAGTGTATAATGTATTATACATAAACTTTCAATTATTCTTCAGTATATGAAATATTTTAAAGGAAAAATTATTAGAAAATTTATAGTAAAAATTCAAGAGCAAAAAGTAATATCGATATTATTTGATCTTTGGATATAGTGCTTTTCAGTATACGTTTTAACATTAAAAATTTCACGTTCAGGATTACTATGCTTATCGTTATTTTATTATGTTACTCATAAGTACTTTATAAGGAAGTTCAATATCCAGCAACCTCAAACCAAGTATTAAAGGCTTACATCTTAGTGAAACGAGTTTTCAAGGAACGGTAATCTTAAACCGGAAGCTATACATAAAAGGAAAATAAAATAATTATATAGAAGGATCGGTATACAAAGTTGTTACAGTTATTTTCTTTTATGAACTTTTGAAATCCATTAAATATTCTTTCAAATAATCACCTGCAAATCGTGTATAATACAAACAAAATGAAATGAATTGAATAATGTATTACTTTTGTATAACAGATAGCCTGTTTATTTAGTCGGATACATCGCTATGAAACTGTGTGCTACGCTATATTAGAAATGTTAAGGATTACGTTATAATCCCTTTGCACAAGAAAAATTATATCATGGCTTAAAGTCCATTTCAATTAGTAATCCCTTATTTATAGCGAACACGATTTCCTAAGAACCTACAAGATAATAAATATTTCGCGCGGCGAAGAAAATGTTCCTCAATGGAGGCTTATTTCTCTAATAACATTCATTGTAATTTCAAGCACTTGTCGTTATTCATATTCCTAGGTGGATCATAAAATTATACATATAAAATAAAATATTATAATATGTACGTAATATTGTAGTAAAATAAATTAACTTTACTGCTCTGCGGCTGTACTTATGGCTGTAAATGGTAATATTTTCTTCCAAATTTTTACTCAAAACTAACCCACATTTTCATGGAATTTGTACTAGCAATATACATAAGAATAATTAAATTTGTTTAAATATACCTGTAAAGTATATATGATGGACAAATTAAACATTATTTTTGAAGACGTACAAACATAAATTTACAATTTATATACATTACTATAATAATGTTGATAGATTCGACAATCCAGTAAAAGAGTTAATGAACGCTAAAACACTTGAAATACTATTTTCAGCACAGTTGGCGGGTGCTTTGATGTGCAGTCATAATGATAATCACGAATCTAACCACCAAGCAGGCATGCGACATGGCAACACCAGAGAAAGTTCGTACTGTATTTTGTAGTTGAACTTTAATAATACCAATTCAACTGGAATTCATTGCTAAGTTCATTAAATTGACTTAAAACTACTTAAAACATTCGATTGTAATGCGAATGTGTTAGAATATCAGCAGTTATATGTATTGTATATAGTTAACTTATAGAGAAAATATTATTTTCAGGAATGAAATATACGTAGTTTATTTTCCATTTTGTGCATTGACATGAAATATTAGAACGCGTTCATCGTCAAATTTCGCTTGTAGAAAAACTGGTGAAACAATACAGTATGTTGTTGTCTGGTTTGAATTTCAGATCACGTCCGTGATAAGTGTATCCCTGCTATTGAGTTATGCTGGCACTGAATAAATAACGGGCGAATTATTAAGTGAGTGAACTAAAAACTCAATTTCTTGATAAAAAGCCGATACAACGTTCAAATATTTTAAATTCGCAATGTAAATTTTTTGCCTGATACAAATTTCGGTAGCGAGCGTGGTACAATACTTGTGAATCACGACGGATCTACATCAAACACTGAAAAGGCCGTTGATGCGGGTTTTTTACGATGTCTTTCGATCGGTAACCGGCCGAACGGAGGTCTGCTGCTGTACTACAGGCCTGCTTCGTTTCCTCAGTTTCTTCTGTCGCCATTGCCACAAATACCAAATAAACGTTCTTTTTATTCGTAGGAAAGTAAATGAAAAACGTGCAATGGCGAACTGAACATGATGACATTTTAAACCGAATCCGTAGACGAAACGCTGTTTGAAAAAGAAGCTCAGAGCTTGTTTCGTGTTCTTTTATGGCTCGGTTGGTACTAAAAGACGGATAAATCACTGTTCCGTATTGATATGAAAGAAAGGTGATGGATAAAGGTTCATGAAACGAATATCTTTAAAATTTCTCATTATCCTCATGTTCCGTGTTTTTTCTCATTGATGCATGCAGCCAAACAGTAAACGATTTATAACGAGATGCTGACGTGCATAGAATTTTCACTACAGTTTCAAGTTTAATTCAATTTAAAATGCCAGTTTAAAACTAGTCCTGAAGACCAATGTGAAATCCAATAAATTCATGCTTATTGCAATTTTCTCCTGGCATTAGTTAAGAAATCGGCGACCCACATAATTTCATTTTGCCACTGCTAATGTTATTTCACATCAATTTAATGAAATTTAATTAAAATTTTTGACATAATTGAATAGTTAGAATTGAAATAATGTAAATATTGACATTAATATTTCAAATTGGACATTAATTACTATGAAAAACGTACATAAATTTTATTGGAATTTCAGTAAAAATTAAATGAATAATATTTATTTCAGTTTATATTTATTCAGTTATATATTTATATATTGGTTAAGTTAAAAATGTAATTTGTCAGTACGAAGCATATATTTTTAAATGGATATTTACATATATGCATAAATCAATCACATACTCTATTACTTGAGTTCATATCATTTATTTATTGATTAGCTCATTGTGTTCGTATTTTCATTCAACAGTTAAATTATCTGCAATATTCCATTTTGGCAATAGTGTTTAAAGAAATACTGGAATCATTACTTTTTCACTACAATGACTTTCTATTTGAATATAATATATGTACATATACACTACACCTTCAAGTAAACTGCCGTTTCTTAAAATAGCAGAGTTAGATGTTATTTCTAAAAATGGCTGTTCAAGTAATCACAAACTACACTTAGAGATTTATTAAATATTTAAAACTAAAGTTTGTAATTTACAGCAGTTCCTGACAGCACAACAGTAGGTAACCACTTGTAGTGTTCGAGGGGTGCTATCATGCATTTGTAATAACATAAGGGTGAGAATGATGGTACTTGAATGAGAGGACCTGCTGTAGGAATGTATGTTTTGGCATAATGGAGTGTGTTTCGAGGGAGCCAAAGATTTTGAATAATAAACGATATTACATAAACATATACATGAATGTAAATGGAGCAAAGTACGAATATAGGTATTAATCATGCAACTCGCAAAATTCAACATATAAATGTATTAGCTAAATATAGCGAGAATTCGTAAACGTAATATGTAGAATCTGCATATTATTATTTAATATATAGTAGAAAGTATAGACAGGAGTTTTACTGACAACTAAACAACTATAATAGTACCTACTGGTAATGATCCAAAATTTATATTTAATCTTAAAGGTGCGAATTTGGCGGAAAGAATACGTTTCCAAATTGGTCTGTTATACAGATAAGTTAATATTTATGTGTCAATAAATAATATTTTATTAAATTAATGAACTACTCATTTTGTAAACTTTTTAATATAATACTATAAGAAAAAGTCATCATATGCTACTATTTGAATTTACAGTACATAATGAAGTTGAATACAGATAACTTAATAAGATGAAATATGGTATACGATTTAAATACATACACGCCTCTATTAGCTGGTAGTACCGGGATTGGTAAAGGCACATTACATGTGTTCTTATAGCTGAATAACGGGTGCAATTTGCACTTCTAAATGTCCAATGGTACTGTACATGTTTACCCGTGGGCATAAGCTTGCTAAAGTGTTTTCAGATAAAATGAGGATTGCAACACTACAATGGTATTCGTACGGTAATATTGTACTATTCTTCTTCCTTTTGAAAAGGAAGATATATTACAAACACTATGTGGTAAACCTAATGTCATGATCACTATAAATAAACTCGTACAGAAAGTATATATTTTCACTCGTTCTCTTATGTTATACATTTAAATAAATCACACAATAAATATATGTAATATATATTTAGCAATATTTTATAAACATTGCAATAGATTTTATTTCTCATTTCACTTCTGTCGTTACTGATACAAACTCGCAGTAAACAGTGAAAAATATAGCCAGTCTATATCTGTACAATACCATGTGTTTCGATATCGTATGTATTGTTTTGCGCGAGTTCCTGTACGTATTTGTACAGTGGTCTAGTATAGTGCGCGTCACAGTAAAATGCAAAAGAATATTCAGTCCAAGTTGAGACGTAACACAGTGATATGTAAGCGCATTTGTGTGTATGTGTGTATGTAGAAACGTTTACTGCGTCATGTCGTGTGAAATCTACAGACGCGCTCTACAACTGGAAATGAGTCGACCACACGCGGACACTAAACTTTTGTGCCGCACTGCCACCGACGAGATTTGCACAATCCCGACAAGGACGATACCTATATACGTGGCTTGTAGTTGGGTGGTGTGCAGAGCAAGCTTGATGTCACGTATGGTCACGTGGGACATGTCGTGGCCGCAACCAGTACTACCAACCGACCAGGGGATACACGAGTTTCAAAACTGACCTCTCGCGCTACGCTGTAAACAGCGGATTTAGTGCTTCACTTAGTGAGATTACCTCTCACCCGGCAAGTCCAGCGCCGGATGTACGTTGGAAGAACGGCGAGATGTGATGCGCTTTGCTTCCCCACCGCAATCCTCAACTATCCTACCTACCTCACATTGGTTTTTCCCAGCACACTCAAAAGAAATGATCCGTTCGAGTGTAAAAAATCGAAAGCAATTACGTGCAAGTACCGACCGGAATGAACGTACCCGTAATTAAATGAAAAATAATCACATCTTTGCAGTTCGATGAGTACGGCTCTTTTAATTTCGATGTGATAAACTCATTTATCGACTATTTACATTCAATATTGGAAGGTTTTCAAGTTCCCATTGAAATGTATTAGATTGTACATATGTGGTTTAATGGAGAATAGAAATATGAGTGTATAGATATAGTTCGTTGAAGATGGGAACGGCCCAGTGTGTTATTGCTCTAACAAAATATTCACCAGAAGATATAAAAATGCATTAGTTAATAACGTTTTCCCGGCAGATTTCAGCGTCGGACAGGGAGAACGCTCGCGTTCGCGTCTGGAATCATAATTGGCGAGTTTGTGGGGTCATGTTGGGGAGTCGTGAGACGGGTGAGTGAGACGTGGCACAGGTTATGTAGAGCGCGTACGTGCCCCGCCGGGACCCGGCTCCGTAATCAGTTCCTCGCTCGTAAATCGCAGTCAGTGGTCGGCCGATAAAACAGAGCGCGACAGTATCGGCTGAACATCGACGTACGAGAGTACGTGGCCCACATCGAAACTATGCACATTAAGACTTGTTACGCCCCTCGTCGAGCGCACTGATTGAGTCCCCGTCACTGGGACCGTTTGCCGTCCTCTCCGCATTTTGAATCGGTTCCATCTCGGAGAAACCAATGCGTTGCTTGCAAAGAAGACAGCGAACGGATACCAAATGTTTACATTCAATTTTGAAATCACATGTGATAACATATTCCGATTCGTTTCCTTTTTACTATTTCGTATTGCGTTTACAAAAGTAGTTCGTGTTGTCGGCGTTGCAGTGCCAATATGTGAAGTGCTTTATTTACAATTTTAAGATCAACACGTGGTCTGTGATGATATAAACTGAAATGCACCTGCAGCACTTTCCGAACCAACCAATGCATAAATTAATAAAAACTCAAACAAAACTTAAGCCGGTCTTGCATGTGCGAAATCAGATTACCAGCAGTGTCTTTCATACATTTGGGTTTTGCTTGCCTGATTAGTATGGACGCCAAAGCGCTACGTGCGAGAGTGGGGTCAGGATCAGGTCAAGTCTTCCAGGCGTACCTCAGCCAACTTCCATTTGCACAATATATTCCTATGGTACCACATAGCAAGGCCTGCTTGTTCACAAGGCTACCGCATCTCTACTCGTCATGCGCTAACTCATCCACCGCTTCTTAACGCTAAAAGCTTCCAGCTTCTTTTAATTCTAAAAGGCGTCCGGTACACTGACGTGTACCTGCCTACATTGTGTAACGAGGACGACATCTTTCAGGTTTCTCCTTTAACGACGACTTCTTTTAAAACATATTCGTCGTAGTGTTTGTATGGTCATAACTGAGTCGTCTGCATATTGCATGAGTAATAATAATCGTGCGAGTAGCTTTAGTTTCGGGGAGCTGGTGCGGCATCCACGGTAGCCCTTTGGGAGCGTGACTGGCCACCAAACGATGCCGTTACCAGGGAGAGCCCCAGCACCGACCAGATAACGTTCCGGGCCGACCCCAGGGGCCCCGTCCGACTACCGCGATACAACAGCTCCCGGACAGTACCGCTTCTGGAATTTCATTTCGACACGAAATGAACGACGCAGTGCACGAGAATTAAGAGGGTACGACACCCTCATGAATAATAAATTAAGTCCCTATGTACGTACACAAAAGCAAAAAAAACAGATAAATTCTAAATAATTTCGCATGCATCAAAGCAAAACAAAAACTAGAATAAATGAACATTCGTCTGCTAATAGAACACGTGAGCAAACTGAAAAATAAATAAATGTGCTGCTACGGAAACGATGGTCGTGGCTTGTACAATTAGTTTTTCTAACTATTTAAAGTTTTCATGCTACGTCTTTGCGCAGACAAGTAAACTTTTCGTCCAATTAATTTCGTCGATTTTTTATCGCTTTTTTTATGCTTCTACGTATTTTTCTTCTGTAAACATTGTTTATTACACATTGTTTGTTACATTTAGTCATTTTGTATAATATTTTATAATGTTACTTTCTTATACATAGCATACAATTATTGGAATCATATTTTGAATTATCAAATTG
>JAGJTL010000069.1:1477967-1504134 GCA_022063505.1 Calosoma granatense | reverse complement strand
TATATATATACATATATATTTCTTTACTTTGTATAAACCACATTTATCCAATATAAATTGATAAGCTTATTTATAGTACTGTAGCACTTAACTGTACAATATGTCGATTGATATGATAGCTATATGACATATCTTATGCAATAATAAGGGTAATTTTTTAGGCAAACGATATGATGATAAATAATTATTAAACGATAATTGAACTACGAAGTGTATCTATTTTGTTTTCAATGAGCACATGTACTAATTCAACCAGTTTATTGGTGTATTTTTATAATAGAACAACCAAAGTCCTGTTTAATTTTATACATTAGATGTGATGTTATTGTAATTTTGTACTTTATAATATTAATGATCGAATAAAGAAATTATTGGCACTGCATCAAATCTGGCAGATAATAAATATTGAGCTCTGCTGTAAGCATCAGACTTAGACCTGCATAATTATCAAATACATAAATCGTTGAGGAACGCAGCCTCCGGCTTTAAACTTTGTAATGACACACAACAATTTGAACAAAGTTGCGTGGCCGCGAAATTTACGAGCGAAACTCGGCACGAACTTGGAGTCAGCCAGGCCGCGGGTCTCGGGTAATTCAGGATGTCCGAGCCGGGTCGCATCCTCGCTATTCTTATCGCGCAGCGACTCAGCGCAAAAGTTAAATCTATTGCCGTAAACTGTCTCTCACTTTGACTAATTCACCGTGCTTTATACGACAATAAATAATTTCTCACCCTTCATCTCGCATATTCTTCACAATCACTCTATCGATTTCTAAGTCTCAATAAAATGAAATTAAATGTTTTAATATTCAGCGTTATAATAGTTACGTATTTTAGATACAGCATCATTACCATGTAAAGTATTTGAAAAGAATATCGAAAATGAAAATCAGCAATCCCGCTTACAGATATCTACACAATATCAATAATTAAATATTGAGTATATAAACAATATTATGTGGTTGGTACATCTTAATACGAATTCTACGATGCTAATATATACGCATGAAATGTTTGAGATTGTCTACATGGTTGTCAGCCATTGCAGGTGAGAAACTAATATATTCATCGGTGCCTAGCTTGAAACGTATAGAGACGACTAGGTAAAACAACAAACTGCAGGGCGTAACTAACATTCTGGTTGCCAGTGCCGTTTCAGGACAGCCCTAGTGTAATGGCAGTGATAAGAGTGGGGTGGAGGGAGTGCAGACAACCGAGGCAGACGTATGCGACGTGTGCATAATTAATCATCAAGCCGTGTGAATAGCATCCGTTTCCGATATTTGTCCTTCATGGGCGCGTGGAGACTGATACCGGAGCTTTGTAAATGTCACACGTGGTTATTACCAGTGCAGATGATGAGCGCACGGATCCGGTAATGCTACGTTCCAGCGTGCACTTCATAGAGCAATCAGCTCAATTGCTTCGGACTATCTCCCCGTACTCACACTTCTTTCACAAACTTTTAAAAAGTTAACTCCGAATAGAGAAAAATTGTAA
The DNA here is from genome assembly GCA_022063505.1 of Calosoma granatense. Classification (NCBI taxonomy): domain Eukaryota; kingdom Metazoa; phylum Arthropoda; class Insecta; order Coleoptera; family Carabidae; genus Calosoma; species Calosoma granatense. The sequence goes on along the minus strand of JAGJTL010000069.1, from coordinate 1,502,631 downwards.
AGGCTACGTACGATTCAGCAGCTGCGCATGTGGACTTTCAATTCTCAAATATCCGTGGAAAATGCGACGTCAGTTCAAAAAGAGTTTCTGTAGTAACTAGATCGCAATTAGCCACGATTAGGACACACTCCAGACATTGAGAGCTGGATGCTGTAAACATCTGAACTGAAAATATATTTGATATATTTATGCTCAAGAAAATAGGAATAATGTGCATGCGAGTAATGTTTTATAAAAGATAGAATAGTTATAGCGTAACATATAATTTGAATGGAATACTTATAGTCAAGTATTGGACAGTACATTTACAAAAAAGAAGCTTAATAGACGTTCGTAGTAATACCTGCGCTGGCCTGTACTGACTATACTTTACTATATTGGAATACTCGGTGTTACGTTTCTCTTCCGTGAAGTTCACAATGGCACCTATTGCAGTCATACGTTGAACGACAGTGCTGATTACCCGTACGATGTGATTGCAACGAATCTGCTCGTGTTCTTCACTACTTTAATTGAGTGCCGTCTCCCGTTCGTTCTTGAGCAGCAGCGGCAGTAGTAGCAGCATCATCCATTGCATGGTGGCGATAATCGTCGTCGCCTGGCACGTCTTCATTTGGCCTTATTAAACCTTTCTGCGAACACTGTTAAAACGGGCTGATCCGTTTCAGGAACGAGTCACCAACCCTCCTGAAACAGTCGGATAAATGTTAGACGAGTACAATTGCGCGACGGAATCGAGCGCGTACTTTGAATTGTACTTTTATTGTTCTACAGAGCAACTGTAAAATCTTTATTAGGTAGAAACGTTTTGATAAGCACAATCGTCGTGGCAAATAACTGCAAAAATACTCTTAATAAAGTTCCGGATGAAGGGAAAAAGGATGAAGCACAAGGAAAGAACGACATAGAAAGAATGAAGCTGGTAGATAGGCGTGTCACTCCATGTTCATTCTGTTAAATTGGAACGCGCGACCTGATTACAGACGACACACACACACATAACTACATATCAAACGAAGTCTTGGGCTTTTGTTTCATATACTAAGATCCACTTCATCGGCCATTTTACAGTCACTGTCTCTTCGCACAGCTATTACGAACACTATGTTCAACTGTGCAGAAATATACATTAATTATCCGTGGCAATAAGGAATAATGCGCTGGTTGCAAGCAATTCCACTCATCACACGTTATTCCGCTCTGTCGGTTTAAAATAGGAGGACGAACTTTTAATGGTTTTCAATTTGTGCACACGTATAAAATGCATGAATGTTGAACTAAACATGAATCAGCAACAAAATGACATGACATGAGCACCAAATTCGTCCCGCGTCATCACTCAAACATTAATCTCTGTAGTTGCAGTTAGGCATGTCGGCATAAAAATATTTCCAGTTGTATAATACTTGGCTAGAAATGTATATTTATATTTTAATCAAGATAGATAATTGTCTACTACAACATTTATAAATATAAATAACATCACAGTTAGTCTTCTAAATAATAAATTATATCTATAATACCTAGATATTGATAAAAAAGGCTGAAAAATTATCTGAAAAGAATTGTGAACATTTCAACTTTAATCTGATCCAAGTGCCCAGCGGACTTGCGTTCAACGCACACAAAATTAAATTTTACGGTCGAAATGACATTTCGATTTGGACATTTCTTGAAAATGTTTCAGAAATTCACATTCGACTACGCGTGAGTGCATCCATCAAATCGCATAGGGCAAAAGGCAGCAGTACCGTAATAATAACTTCGAACAGCAGTAGAACGTTGCCCTAGAATACAGAAAGTATACGCTGTAGTCCCTCTGATAATATGGGTTGTGACGTAGGACGATAAGAAATTGTAGATGGTATGAAATAAAAAGAGATGTCACCATCACAAGTTGTGGTCCGCACGTGTCAATAGGTGATTGATGTCGAAAGATATTGCACGTTATTAGACGGTATACCGTATCCAGGCAGACAACGCCAGGACACTCCTGATGGCTTTCAAACTGTGCGATAGACGTCACACCCGAGTTATTACCCACTAGACCAACGAATGTGAATGAACGTGAACAAGCTGCCCAATGATTCAGTGAGCTGTACGATAAAGCTGGCACAACGGCCAAGGTGCTGGCTCCAGATTCCACAGGCGAGCTCTCATTGTGTTTCAATAAGACATGTCGATGAGCATAGCGCACAAAATCAATGACCCATCTGCCGAATGCGAGATATGGAAACAAATGTCACCGATCGATTTCGTTTCAAGTAAGCTTTACGTGTTGATAAAGGCACCTATTATGTACGGTATATACCAAGTATGGTGTTATGTAGTAATATATAATAAGAGGCGGACGATATTACACTATTTAATAACATCGTTACATGTATTCCACGGCATTGCGCAACCGCGAGTAGTATCGTGTAGACCAAGTCTATAATGGATATCGTTATTATCATAAACTTAACTAACAATCAGCTGGACGACTGCGCAATCTTGTATCGACTCACAGTGGTTGTATTTGTGTTCAGAAACTCTCCGCCAGTGGCGCTGTGTGCCTTGGTCGACACTATCAGCGCTCTAGTGGTGTTTATTGGAACTGTTTTCCCAAATCTCATTCCACCTTACTTTATCCTGCCCCTTTCGTTACATCGCATTAATTAATTTAGTGTTGCCATTTCGCTCGAGTCTCAATAAGGAAATTATGCACGAATTTTAACTGGATAAAGATAGCAGAATTAGCAATCATATTCCGAATGCATTTCAGAAGGCTTCATCAGCAAATGGCTTAAACATTCGCTCTAATGGTGCGAGGATATATTGAATGGTCACTGCATCCAGTCACTGGTGGAATAAGAAACCGGAAATTCAGAGTGAAACACATTCTGCAATAAATCGTTCTGGTAAGGTGTAAAATCGGAAACGGGCGCCTGCTGCATTTTACATCAGGACCCTGGCACGTTTCGAATCAACAGTCCTTTTCAAACTGCTTCTATTAAAATATATTGACCGCGGAAGGTTCGAGTGTATTACACATTTCAAATGTATACTAGAAACGTGGTGATCCAGTCCTGGATTCGATATTACCAACCAATACGAGATTTCGTAATGTGATCTCCTTTGACCTATTTGACAATCGAGATAGTTGTACGCGTGTTACGTTTCACATATCCACGGATATACAATACATACCATATCACATTCACATCACTGTTTTTATAAAACTATGCAATATTTACGTGTTTTTATTTTGTATTTTATTCAAAAAATATATGTTCTGGTATTTATAGTTTAAAACAGAATACAAATCTTAAATACGATATTTATATGAAAAACTAAATATAAACCAAGCAGGGAGACGAAGACGATATTATTATGTATTAAATATGTATGTACATGTAAATGAAATTTATAAATTTCATATAAGCAATTATAGTCTACTATTCTAAAAAACTTTGCATTTTAAAAGTACTTATGATTACTAAAATGAAATAAACGACAGTGTACATTACCTATGTGTGTAATTTGATCATATATGTAGTTATATTTAATGAAATGAAAAACTGATGTGATGCAAACTTCCGATTGATCATTCATAAAATCACACTATCCCTTTAAAGAAATAAAGATAATGGCTTCTGTAAAGAATAAAACATGTTGGAGCAGCTTGGCAGAATATATTGTAACGGAAAAACTTAAATAACCTACAATATTTGCCTATTATTTATTTTCAAAGCAAATGTTTAATGAACAATGGAAGCATTTGTAAATTAATTAAAAATTTATATAATCCGCGCCAAATGGAGAGAATAATAATCCGATTAGAAAAAAATTAAAACTTTTTAAATTTTTCTTTTTTCAACAAAAGTAGGTAAAAAAAACTTGAAGAATCATGTAATAGGACAAAACTGTGGAATTTTATTTAAGGCCGATGAAGTTTCTGGAAACATACATAGGCCTTCATGTACTATTTATCAATGTACAACATAAACATTCAGCAAAATGATACTGATGATTTTATGACAAACCATTAATTTAAAATTATAATTTATAAGTGCAGTACGTTTTGGAACATATCCTCAAACAAAGTAGTACTTTCCAATAAATATATTGTGTATTTAAAAATTTGCATATACAGCAACCAGCACTTACAACAAACAACTTGTCACACGTTGCCGACGATACTAAGTGCTCTTGATTCTTGATGCGATACTGTCACTGATTAAATAATCGGAAACTTTCACGTATGCTAGTCAAATACACTCTTGAAGTAGAAAGAGGACAGATGAATCAGGCAAATAAGATAGACAGACAGACAGACAAGACAGAGTCGAGTGAGCGGCGAACAAGCACATACGTCTAAATGCAAACAGAGGCATCAACATTTCGTACGGGCAGAGCGAACATACAAAAATCCTCATCGCACTCCGAAGCAACGGAGCGAACGTTTTCGATTCGATTACGCCGAAATTCCATGTGCTGATCCTCCCAAATGCCGGATCAAGGTGTTTAGAATGAGATATACTAGCTGGGTAAGCGTTAGAATGTCGCGACATATCCAAGTTCCCTTTGAATCTTACTACCAACATTTCAATTACTTTTCTTTTTCTCCTGTGCGCATTGTGAGAGCACTTATTTAAAAGGTTCAAGAACATTTTACTGCCACACGATATCTAGCGAGTTTATTACAGCTATTATATAATTAAAAAGATATAAATTAGTTTTTCTATTAGTTGTTATAAATTGAATCATTATAAGATTTTGTGATAGTATTCACTGTATTTTATAGAGATATAGATATTGATTCATGTCTTGATTGTTGTGATACGAGCTCAATATAGTACACGGAAATTTTCAATAAACGAAAGTGAAATTCATGCATGAAAATCAAATCAAACAACATACTTTTCATTTAATGATCTAAAACATAAATGAAACGTGAATAATGATGTTAGTAAATAATATTTACTTTTATAATTGGACAGCATTGGATGCACATTAAGGGAGGTAGAAGATGGGAGCTTTGAAATGAAAACAAAATCCGGCTTCGTTTCCGACATCATCAAGATAATTAGCGGAAGAGCGTTCCGAAAAGAACATCTCTCGAAGTTGGTTGGAAGAAGTGTGGCCAAGAGCAAGTTCTCGACACGCGATTTACAGGCACCAGGATATTGAACATCGGTTAAATTCATTCTCTAGCGGAGGTCTCAATTACATTTCAATTATTTCAAGTGCAAGGAAGAATGACGAAAGAAAGGATTTTCATAATTCACTTCTTATTTTTCATTCAAACTATAAGTTTAGTTTGTCTTTCGCAGATTTTATTAACTTATAGTTGACTGGAATTGATAAAAATTTCCGAAAAATATAGAATTTACTAGTAGACAGCTGAATAAATAATAAAATAGTTTAGTTGTTATTATTTCGATCACTGATTGTTGAAACGTGTAGCTGAATTGTGTATAATTGTAATTACATTACATAAACGAGGAATTGATAAAAATGAGTACACTGGAACCCGCTTATAATGGACTTGAGGGGACCAAGTAAAATCGTCCATTATAGTCGAGGTTCATCTCATTAGAATAATAACTAATTAAACAAATTTATATTCATGTTAATTCATTGACATGTTTTTATTAAAAACTAGATTGGGTACAGACACCCATGCCTGTAGCTCATCGACGTATATTCAAGTATGGATAAATTACAAGAAACTAATATTTACTGAAATACACTTTTCAAATTCAAAATCCTGAACAATTGGCCAAAAATAATATATTAACGGTAAAATATACATATATTGTCTTTTGTTAACAAAAGCAAAGCCTAATCAGCTATGCATTGATCTTCTTTTGTTCAGAGAAACATCAAAATTCATTTAAATTTTTTTTCTTTTATATAGTTGTCATTCTTCAAAAAAAAATACAGAAAAATTTATCATTTTCTGCATATGTGAGAATATTTTGAAGAAAATTGATTGGAAAATAAAGGAGAAAAAAATAAAAGCCGAAAAAAATTGGGAAATATTTTTTTTTCTCGAGAGAAAAGATTTTTCGAAAAAAAAATACCACGCACAACTAGACCATAATATGTATCTGTAAAAAAATATTCATCAAAATCGGTTAGATAGTCTAGGACGAGATAGTGGAACAAAAAATCTCGTACGAGCGAGCGACATACATACGGTCACATGTTATAATAGTCATTTCGTGATCTAAGGGGTCTGTCCAGGATTTCTACGCAAAAATTTTTGAAATCGGAGGAAGCTGCAGACATCGTACCGAACACTACAGTTCTTCGACAGGAGGTCGATGAGCTAAAAATCGGTTAATTTTGTTTCGATCCACGGTTTGGCTATATAATCTTATGCAGAACAAATTTGACTTTGTTTAGTATTAAAATAGTGTCATAATTATCGGGGAAGTCCTTAATCGCTTCGCTTATAATGGACAAAGTAACGAATTTTGGTTCATTATAGGCGAAAGTTTATTATAACCGAATTCATTTTAACCGAGGGTCTTACACGTGTTTGAACTAGGACTTTAAGAAACGGTACATTATAACAGAGTGTCCATTACAAGCCAGTTCATTATAGGTGGATTCCACTGTATATAACTTTAAAATACATTTCATTTGAGCTATAAAAATGCCCAGTAATATCGAAGAACTTTTTCCGCACTTAATTTCGTTAAAATTATATCGATTTTCGTTTTCTTGCCATTCTGGGTGCTTGTTTTCAACATGAAACTCACACACAAATTACGAATACTAGGTAAAAAGGATAGATACAATTTTATGTCTGTCTGTCTAAACCAATTGTTATTTTGAACTTTTGAACAATTTTGCATCTATACACCATGTAATCCTGAATATAAGGTAATCCCTGTTTTTGCCCTGATTTATATTGGTACGACTGGGTGAATATAACCGATTTACATTTTCACAGTGCGGCCTACTGAGTTGGTTGAAAAAACTGTGAAGGGCGACGAATTAAACTCAATTCTGTTATGTTAGATGAAGCGAGTATTTAATTTTGCAAAGTTCGTGCGCCAATTCTGTGTCGCTATTGTCTGCAGAGCAAGCATCGGGCTCGCAGCCAAGGGCCCACTCGGAGGGTGTTCATCCGTTAGTTTGGTCGTCTGGGTCGGCGCCGTGGGCACAATACGACCAGTGCCGTCTTTCAAAAACGCAAGAAATATTTTTCGCAGCACAATCTATTTGTTAACGAGGAAGCAGACAGCATCTTAATTCTATTATTCGTCGAAAAGTTTTGTCCTCGCCGACGAAAAAGCTAATGCAAAAATGACACGAGCATATTTTAAAAAAGTTTTTAAATTAAGAGATGCTTTACAGAGTTTTGTTTTTTAACATTCCAAAATATCTCGAGTTTTACTTGAAGCACAAAAGGCCGGCAGGAATGAGGGTTACAGAAGGATAAGGTTGAAAAGACGTTGATTGTGGAGGGGAGATTTCTAGAGCCAGACAGTCATTGTAATTTAACGCGTAATTTAATGGCGATAATGTTTACACGAAGCGCCAAGAGATTAGAGGTTGATAGATTAAACATGTTTCTGGAAATAGACAGAAACACAGAAAATCAATATAATAATCTAAAATTACTTAACAGAGACATAGTTGTCACATCGACACTGACATATTTAATGAAAATAAACATGTATGATAATGCTATTACACTTCGTGCAATCTATTATAAAATTAAAATTAATTTTTTTATTTCAGAGCCATATCGAGGTTCCAGAAAACTGCCCGTTATGGTGTTCATCCATGGTGAAGGATACGACTGGAATTCTGGGAATCCATATGATGGGTGTGTCTTATCCAGTTATGGAAACGTTATATTCATTACCTTCAATTTTCGTCTCGGTATATTAGGTAAATATAAACATAATATTTACTGATACACATACATGTATAATAAATATTTATCCATATAAAACAGCAGGAAACTGTAAAATAACAATTTTAATGCAAAATAATTACAATAAAAATAGATATTTATTTACTTTGTAATGAACCACTTTTATTTAATTAATGACACAATGATGTCGAAACATGTCGCATTAATTAAATAAAAGTGGTTCATTACAAAGTAAATAAATATCTATTTTTATTGTAAAAATTATATGCCACGAAGTAAATGAAGAAAATATAATATATTTGCAAAATAATTAATTCTACATGTTTTAAATATTAAAGTAATCTATATGCTTTTTTAATATATTTATAAAAACTGTTTATAATGACACAATCAAATTCGTATTGTGAATTTTGCATTTAAAAATTTTAATATGGCGTATAGAAAAAATTATTGGTGCGTTTGGAATGATTGGTAAAAGGAAAAGCTTTTAATTCATAATACTTTGATGTACATACATGTATGGTAGTTATTTTCGAACGAATTTTTTCCATACCTATGAACCGTGCACTGCACCTGGATTTTCTCATACAAAGGAACATGGAATCAAATTAATCGTACTATTATATTTCTGTCACCGAGCCGCGTTGTAATGAATGAAAATGGATGAATAACTCGAATAACCTTTTTTCTAAATAGTATGCAATTTCCATTAATTTCTTGATTGAAGGACGAAATCAAACACAAAACTTCGTGTGTTTCATGCTGTTTTGTGTTGTTCAAAAAACATTTATTTTTATCTTAATTTTAGATGAGTTTAATGAATATATAGTGAATATAATTTTAGTACTGTGCTAACCATACGATTTTCAGTTGGTAACTAACAATATTCAACTGTTATTTTTATTATTATTTCACAAGTACAGGGCCAAAAAATTGTAAATTAAAAAGTGCAAATTGATTTGTATGTACTATAATGTTAGAATATTAATGGCAAATTTTCATTACCTTTGGTAATTATATTTAACTTGGAGAAAATCAGTGGTGAAAGTAAGTTGGTGTAGTTTGATTAATGTAACGGTAAAATAATTAGTGTTTGCTCAACGTACATTGGTAAAGTCTATATTAATAACTAATTGAAAAATTTTACATATTTTCCAGTTGCATAAAATTATTTCAGAGCAACTGAACTAAGATTGAATAATGTATATGTCGTAGTAATATTGTGGAATACATCATTTCATAATATGTTTATGCCGAACTAGGTAGATCATGAATTAGGTTAGAATCATCATTTTACACAATCGGTCTAGGCTTTTAATGAAATATTACCAGTGTTACGTAAGATATTATAATCGTTATGGGGATGGTGAGGTAGGGATAGAGTGTGTGATGTAAAAAACACGGATATATAATATCACTATTATAGGGTAGGTCATGATATTCGCGATGAGAAAGTTACATTACATTCTATGCCGATGGTATATGAAATGCCTAAACATATTATGGAATGACGTATTTCACGACAAGACTAAAATATATATGTATATGATATATTAATAACATCTATCAGTCACCCTTATGATGCCATGATTTGCTTATTTTGTTTGGAGTAATGACATTGAAGAAATCTGCTTTTAAAATTGAATAAAATGAAACATATTATCGTGGTATCTAATTATATGCTCTTTTAGATTGTGTTCTTATTACATATTAATTATTGATTTATCATATGTATGCTTACAGCAGGTAGGATGGAGTAGCCATTTTATATTTTCAGTAGGAATTAATAATTTTATTTGTCAAAAGAAGTATCCAAATGGAAAAAGTATATGTTGTTTGCCGGGATCCGAATGGATTACCGGTTCATATCTCGTCAAACGATATATAATTTTTCATTTGGATACCTCCATTGAAATTTGTATTTCAATTATTCAGCTTATATAGATAACTAAGACCAAAATTGCTTTACTCCTTTTCAACCGAGTTTTAAATATTAATTAATTAAAATTTCAATTTACGTATTGGTCTTCATATATGTCTATACTAAAATTTTTGTTGTGTTTATTAAAATAGAATAGCTTTTATTCCAATTTCAGTCATATCGTATTACATACAGTAAAATGTTAGATGTAGGTAATGTATGTGCATATTCCTAAAATGAAAAGGTTTTTTTTATTACGAGAACGGTTCATAAAAATAGAATGGTGTTAAGTGGTAAACCTAAATGGTAACATTAAAACCATATTAATGCTTCTAAAATGTTATATTTTCAATTTATATAACTGTTTTATACTACAGTTAAACTAACAAGGGTTATGACAAAATGAAAAAAATGTTAAAATGATGTTAATCATAAACCAACAGGTATAAATACAGATAAATAATTTGTGCAGTACCTGTGTTACTATAAATATTTTATAATGAAATGAAACATTTAATCATCAACAGATCAACATTTTCGTAACGATTTATTGTAATAGGCAATACTAATATTGATTCACTATTTTCATTATGATATATGAATGTATAATTTAAGTCTTATTAAAATATATCCATAATATGTAACAAACAATGAAGATAGTTGTATAAATACAATAATAGTTTAGAAAAATGATTTAAACTAAAAATTGCAGAATTAATTTTCATAGCTGTCAGTACAAATCCAATGAATTCTTAAATTTTGATGTGCGAGTATATTTCAGGCATAAAAAACTAAATTTATTATATGATATTTTCAATTAAATGTATAGAATACGAGACAGTAACGATATCAACTACATTGACGTTAACTTTTTATGTTTTTTTTTCGTGGTTTCATATGTTACATTTTCATTTTTCATGTTTATTCATGGAACTAAAATGGAAAATTCTATTTTTACGATGCACACTCAGTACGAGAGGTAAAATGAAAGAAAAGAATTGTGCAGAGTTCGATATATTCCATGCATGTTGAGAAATACCGACTATTATAAATATAGCAAAACATTGTTATAAACGATTGTATCAACCTGAATGTTTTAACCATTATGATTGAAGCTACAAAGTCAACATTAACATCGAATGCATGTTACAAATTTCATATTATTATGGGAATTCGTTCTTTGGTTCTTTTGTATAATTTAAATTATGTCATATGAATTATTTAAAAATACTTTTGTTTTTATTATTGTAGTGTTACCAACCTAACAACTACAGTTCAGTGTACGTGTATTTCATATATTCTACATTTAGTTTATGTAAAACAAATAAAGTAAATTTACAGTTAGGTTTGTTATAAAAAGAATAAGATGAAAGGAAAACCCCAGGAACTAGTTTCAAAGCTTCGTTGTAGTTCAAAGCCGCATCAGGGAGACAAAGGTTCTATTTACTGCGAAACTGGATCCAGCTTCCACTATCAACTCATACGCTCACTATTAATTTAAGGCAAAATATGACTACGTCAGTATTAGTCTAGCCACAGTTGTATGTAACTAGTTTTAGTGCAATTTCTACAATAATATATTCTCATCAAGACGAAAAACTCAACACATCCATTTTCACCATTCTTATTTCAATATTCAGGAAGGTTTATGGAGTAGTGCTAAATGTTTAAAAACATTTGAATTTGTTATAAAGATATTTGCAATTTTCAAGAAAAAAAAACCGCTAAAGATGGCATTGTTAGAACTAATCCTTCTGACTTCTGTCGTAGCGTCTGCCGTAAGTATATGTCTACGTTGACATTTGTAATCTAAAGATATTTCACATTGAAATCAACTCAGTGTCTGGCACTTCAACGGGAGCCGTCGTTCATTCATATGTGTTCCGACAAAAAATGAAACGTTGGAAATCTAAAAATAACAACAAGAGAACGCGGTTTATATCGGAAACGTGTGAAAATGAGAAAGCATTTGGATATACTTTTTATGCTTCCTGTATGCGTGTGACACACATGATTCTCATGAGATATGCAAAACAAAAACGATGCAGAAACAACACCAATCTGCTCGTTCGAATTTTAAGCGAACCGCAGCAAATGACAATCACCCGAGCGTCGCCATATATGTATATGAATGTTGTCGCTGCTCGGGACACATCCAAACAGGACTGCAAAGAGCCGGGTGGTCTGGACTGCTCGAACGACGTGCTTTAGACGATACTATGTTGGAATGCGCGAGACAGACCGGGTTTTGTATATTTGCCCAGGGAATGTGCCAGACAAAAAGTTAGTTACATGGGAAACTTCAATGGCTCCATTACGTATGCAGTCGGTTTTGTTATTTCCTATACATGTCACAGACGAAAATTTGAGGAAATTTATATTTATATATCTATATAGAATTATCATCGGAATTTTTATTACGTTATTATTATTGATTTAAAAATAATTATATGATATTAAATACTAATAATATAACAAACTTACTTAAACCATTATAATATTCATTACGGTCATAGACAATAAATGTTTGTTGAAAAGGAATCGTAAACATTGTGGTATTTGTTAGATATTATTAATATCAACAATAACCAAATGTATGAAGTTACAAGACAGGCAATGAACAATATTGATAGGAAATTGCTATCGCATAATGTAAAATACAGGAAATTGAGTAAATAAAAATAAGCAATAACTTTTATCCTCTACGTATATAGAATAAGTTTGTAGATAATAATCGTATGAAATATAAAATTCATACTATAAAAAACTAACATTTTTCGTTTGTACACGTTTTTCGTACAGCATCTTAAGAAATTCTATTTTTATTTATTATCCTTTAACTTGCACCAATTGCCGACATGAGACGCATCAAGTTTACGACGCTCCGGTGTTTCAAATCATTTATAAAAGCCTTCGCAGGGGCTTTGATGACGAAATGCTCCAGGAAAACAAATATCTCCTCGTGGAAATCAAGAAAAGGCTAGTGGGCTTGTCAGAAATACGGACCTGGTACAGATGGGACATTCTGATTTCAGTGCATATAGATATTTACATCTAACACTAGCAGTAATATTAAATATTAGATAAATATTGTATGCATATACGGTTATATTTATGGTAACCAGCGACGCTCGTCCAGCGTATGCATGAAATCAGTGATTACAAAGATGTATCCCTGTCTGTTGGATCAAAATAATTGTTATTTATACTAAAAAGCAATATGTATTTAATTAATTATTTAATATACGTACCTTCATTTATTTTCTCACGCAATTATATGATGATAAATGGGTAAGGAAATATTATTTATGAGTCTTACTATAGATCGCACTCTCTGTTGCTTTTTCTGTAAGACGTAATAATATATTATGTTGCAAGATTAATTTTGCAATTCAATTATCGATTAATAGTAACTGTAACAAGACAAAGTGAAGTTTGAAAACCATAATCACACCATCACTGGACAGATTTTATTATATTATAATACTGTCAATCATATTATAACCACTTTGCTTTATAGTATCTGAGGACATTAATTTTGAAGGTGTAATCTTATTTAATATTAATAAGAAATCTATTTCTTTAATCAGGCACCCGAAATTCGAATAGCGGCTCAACTGCCGTTTAGATTCCCACATTTCAGTAGCAAAACACAATAATTGCATTTTGAAATGTGCAGTCAGGCAAGTTTGTTTAGTAACCAATTAATGGATAACAAAATGTTATTAATATTAATTTCCTTGCAACTGACAGTTCAATCCAGCATGGCGCCTACTAATTAACGAATTCATTTTAGATTTTTATTTGTATTTTGTGCCGGAATGTGGATGATGTAGTAGGGCATGGAAGAGTAGTGTAAAGCGACCTATATAATATTACTAGAGTAGGATAGAGTATGTTATATTTTTTATGAGGAGCATAGGTACCATCGAAATTGACCCTATTTTTCAAATTGCTACTTAAATAGAAATATACACACTATTAATAGACCAAAGCAAATATTATTTTACTTTAATATGTGTTTCTGTTTAGGCAAAATGTGCTATGCCGACTCTGTGATGGCTGGGTCATATATAAAATTCTACATCTCGCATATTGCCTTATAAAAATGAAATATCTGTGAATAGTACACAATACACACGTACGATATAAAAGCATTCACATATGGACATACCCTCACACATCAACACAATCTGTATATGAGACATTTCAAGTATACCAGTGGACCTTCGACGAGCAATCAAATATTTCCCGGTATTTTTTTTCCCAAGAAAACATTCCGAACAAACCTATTGTCAATCTGTCGTTATGTCTTTTGAACATCGAACGTCCAGTTTTTATCGTTTTGTCGGTGGAGTGCCCCGTTCGAAACATGCGTTTCATTGCCGTAATGACAGCCAAATATACATTTTGCATATTTTATTTCCTTTGCAGAAACAAGCCAAGCAAGACGGAAAAAGCAGAACCATTTTTGGAATATTTTTATAGTTATAAAATATTGATCTTCTACATGCATATTTGTTGTAGACAAATATATAATTTAATGTTATATGCACTCATATCGGTAGCCCGGTTACTAATGTTTTATTATTATATTTAGTTTGATTAATATAAAATAAGCATTGAAACTACTGTACATTATAACGACAGTTAATAAAGATAAACTCTTACATTATGAATTTACGGAAGCTATGAAAGAAAACAATGCTCTTTTTAGCCAGTTATCATGTTTGCATATATTAAGATGAAACTGAAGTAAACACTAAAATTTTTATGTCAGTACTAAACATGATTTTAAGACAAGTATCTCTGTGTATGCATTGATTTAAAACATCTTAACAATGCAGTGAAACGTAAAACAAAATTTTATTATATCTCGAAGTAGAAATACGTGCACTTCATTCTACGTTATTTTATTCTGAAAATGTAAAGTCAAGAGTATAAATCTTCATCAGATACCTGCATTTCAAATTCACTTCATACTACGCAATGTTTCTAGAATAACAGGAATACGCTATCAGTTTCAACGTGCAATATAATTACGAGTAGTAATGAAATGGTATTAATAGAGTTTTGGAGTGCTGTAAACTAAATAGTACCCATTTATGTGGAGTGGAAACTGAAAATGCTTTATATGACTAAATTTTAGAGTGAAATTCAAAATAAATAGGGAGAATTGGATTTTATTTGTTCGTATGTAGGGCACTTGTACATTATCCCACGAGTTTCATATGAATATAATGTTCGGCAATGTTTTCTTTAGCATATTTTCATCACTGGTAAATAAACAGATTTACCAGTGTGACCATTTTAATTTCATGAAATGCTGCCAGTGCAGAATGATACATGGTTTATAATTTGTATTCTTTTTTAATTCTACGTCATATCTTTCATGATAGCATGGTACCGAGATGGATCTTAAAAGTTTAAGAACGTTGTCTTCAGTTATTTCATATTACTATTCACTTTACTTTGTTCTCATGGATAAACGTTAAACGATAAGATTTATTTTGTTATTGTGTACCAGTCTGTTATCGCTAAATAAATAAAAATGTGAAATTCACAATTGTGAAAATAAAAATTCATTATACATACGACTTCAGATCTGGAACTGGTGTTGTTCTTAAGTGAAGTACATCCTTCCTGCAAGTTTCGATTTTTTTGTTTCTGTCTGTGTAACGTGAATCCTTGTAATTAGGTTGATTAATTTTAGCGCAGAAACTCGTACATTTCAAGTAATTGCCTTTTATGTTACGAACAAGTGAATGAGTGTAGAATGTCGTTGTTGTAAAGTAATATTATATTTTTATATTGCAGGATTTTTGAAAGCTGGAATTAGTAATCAAGCACGAAGTAATTTTGGATTAGTCGATCAAGTAGCCGCGTTACTATGGGTACAGGAGAATATTGCGGCCTTTGGAGGTGATCCAAAGTCAGTTACGTTGCTAGGTCATGGAACCGGTGCTGCATGTGTTAATTTTCTTATGACTTCACCAATGGTATCTCGTGGAGCAGATGATGCATTGTTTAAGAGGGCCATACTGATGAGTGGTTCAGCACTTGCTGATTGGGCATTAGCATCGAAATCTCTACCACTTACAACACAGGTAAGTACCAACAAAGTAAATCAATATTTATGTATATAATAAAAAAAAATGAATATGTATATGAAAAAATGAATATACGTATGTATTTCTTATAAATCTTTGTAACAATGGGATTTCATGGTGTGTCAGACAAAACAATTTTGTTAGGTTTTCAGGACAAAATTAAACTTATATCTCAACTCAAAATGTACAATACCGAAGCGACACTATATTGCTAATAACGTTAATGTTATTTTAAATTTTTAACATTGTGCATTTGTAATATATTGTAATGTGATTGATGTCACAGATATTATATACTAAATTATTAAAATAAACATAAAAATGCTTTCTGAATTAATTAAGTTATTTAATTAATTTTACTTTTCACTTAATATGTCTTGTCATTTTTTTATTATGATAAAATTGGCTTAGATTTTTAGAATAAAATTTCTGCAACAATTACCATTATTTTGTCAGGAAATAAAACATATTTGTGAAATAAATTGAATTTTTATGGTTAAAGTATAATAGACATGTATTATTATCGAAATTAAAAACTGTACTTCATCTACGAATATATATTTTTCAAAGATACTATATGGGATTGTTTTCGAGGTTATTTTTCGATAGCATCAATGATTGAATTCCCTGTTTTTTATTTTCTCGTGGATAATAGATATCTAATTTTGACACTTCATAACAATATGAATTATTTTCGTACACGTGTAGACAGTCCTAAATTTATAACTGACCCTTTTGATGTTTTTCTGGCACTGAATGTCATGACCCTTCTTTTCGTGATCCTTACTCTTGCTTGGGTCGAACCATGTGACAGTCTTGACAGTTCCTACTCATCATTACTCATGATAAATCACTTAAAAGAATCACATGAAAAGGACGGACGCGTCAGTGTTCACAATTGTTGAACTGAATGCTTTCCGCTGGTTATATCATTCCCCTAACAACAGCAAACAAAACAAATATTCGCAACTCTACATATTTTCATTATAGCCCGTCATCAAATGAGAAAGAGGGATAACATGTTGCTATGAAAAATATAATCGAATTTATGCCATTGTTTTGCAAACAATATATTTATTTCAATAGTTCAAAGCATTTATTTAGTAATTTATCACATATTGTACAATAATATATTTTTGTGTCATGTAACCAAACTAATGTTAATGGACCAATTTTCTTCTTTAATTATATGTTTCGTAATACAAATTTGAGATAAGAAATATATTTCTTTATAAACAAATAGACTGCGAAGTCCGCACTAGCAATTAAATTGTTAGTTAGTTTTTGCAAATGTACATTAATTATAAAAAATAATGAATTATCTTGAATTTCATTTAAATATTTAGACTCTTCTTAATTAAAAATAGTTTATTGTTAACGTCCAAAGCCAAAAATATAGGTCAATATTACTGAAAACTTTTGATCATTAAATTTACGACTGTAAAGTTACATTTACTCCTAATATAATTATAACTCACATAATGGTCCACTCGAATTTAGACGAGTAAAAGCGTAGGTAGCTCAGATTATTTCACCCGACTACAAGTGCCGAGAATCGTGAAGAACGAAATATCTTTTACAACCGCTATAGCTTACTTTATACATGATTGGTTACGTATCGAGTTACTAATGATATTGGTCACACGAACTGATGAAGTTTGGAACTGTAGCATATTTTGAAAATTTTTAATAACACGTAAGAGTACTATATTAAAAGTAGAATTTAGCTTTTATCTTTCTTTGTAGCATTTTAAATATCTCTCAATTGTGCATACAATTTATTAGATGCATACCATTACGCTCTAGTTGTTATTGAAAGAAAAGGAAACATTTATTTGGTAATTAGAATTTTCATTTCCAGATACTAGGTATACATATATTAATTAATATCTCATATTATTATCAATTCCAAATGTTAATTTAATTATCATACCTAATTATTATTCAATAACAGATATGCCGGTACAGACATATAGCATTCGATTTCAACTAAATTTGGCATTTACACAGAATAGGAGAATAAAGGTATATCAGCCGTAGATATGTGCACTCTGATTTGCTTGAGGTACGGCCGCCTGTGTGCAAAAAATAAATATGCCGCCTAATATAGAAAAAAATAAATGCGTATACGTATCTATCATAGTCCTTCAGCACAGTCACTTTTAAAAATAAATCATAGTATTTTTCTAGCATAAAATCATAATGTTATTTTCCTCGCTTTTAGAGATGCAAATTTATAACTTTAACTGACGCTCAATAGAAATGATTGCTCAGTCGATGCTGGGACATGGAAGATCTTATGTATCGTTCGCCGGTAGCTACTGTTTCAAGTTCTTCAATATTTTCATCCGTTTCTGGTTCTTGTAGTTCCAATATTAGGAAATACTGTGTATCACTTAATTCAATTAATGCATAAGCTTCGCTAGTTTGTGTTTTAAGTGGTTATATTGTATAATAAAGCTAAATTATTTTTTAGATAAAAATGTTTAGATTTTAAATGGGAAGGGCGGCCGCAGGCCTGTATGCACCGCGCACGCCGCACAATATGGCGCGGCGACCCTGAGAGCAACAAATAAATTCAAAAAGCGCACACTGCTTTTAATTAATATATCTATTTCTTCTCAGCTCTAAAATCTGGTATCTGTATCTTCGTCCGTAAAACTGAATAACATATATATTAAATAAATGAAAATTGTACATGCGTAGTATACCTTTTATTTTCAAGCGACAGTAAAAATATATCTGATCTTTGTGGAAATAAAGTTCTAAATAAAACATTCTAAACATGCGCATAGTTTAATTTTAAAACATTTATTTGCCATTATTATTTTTATTGGATATTAAATTATATATTCGACTATCTGTACCAACGTATATGGATTGTATTTTCGCCTCTAGCTATAATAAGCTTAACAACATATTCGGATGTATATGTACATACAATTATTTCAAATCCCTCCAGGATGTGGATTCAAAGCTCACAAACAGGCATTGTACTGCATTCAACAATTTTTCAAATCAATCTCTATCCAAAGCAAACATATGTACATTTACCTGCACCATATTTGCCCACACAGTAAACAGGCTATATTTATCGACCAACACGTATTATTCTAGGGGCAACATGAATTCTTTTATACCAGCAATTTTTAAAATTTTAATGCTTAGAATTAACAAAGGTATGAAAAAAATCTTGGCTTCCAATTGTTAATTTTTTCATATTACACATATGTTAAAAAAAAACACATATTCACACTATACATGAATACTAATTATAGGTATTACGCATTGTGTAATTTGGAAATAAAAATCCTTTTTGTGTCTTTTGACTTTCGTTCCCATTACTGTAAGATACTTTATACGAAGGGAATTTTAACTAAGGGTATAAGATGAATTTACTGAAGATTCCGTAATTCTTCTAAGGTTTTTAGTTTTTTGTTTTGTCGATAAAATTTAATAGAATGTTCCAGAAATAGAATTGGATTGATGATAATTTTATTTTAAATAAATGGGATGGTTATTAGCGACTGGTTGAAGCTCATTCGACAGATGGTTCTGATGAAGTTACATGAATTGGATGAGTTGAACCATGGTATATTGTATGCAGTTGTATGTTGAGACAACGTATTCTGTTGACAGGTTTTCTTTAGAGTGTTATAAAATGAATGTGTTAATTAATTATATTTTTAATATTGTTTGTTTCTACCGGTATTGTTGTTGTACAGCCATCATTGGTAGTGGATTTCGCTAATGCCCTTATCCACATTAATTATATTTGAATTCTGCTGCAATTTGAGTTGAGAACAAATCAAAATTGTTGAATCAAAACTTTGAAGAGACTACTGTGACGAAAAGGTATAGCATGATATTGGTAGTTCGGAGACTGAAAAATGTCGAAGAAATCATCCTTTTTCGTCCCGTTTGAAGAGAGTAAACATGGACTTCATATTCGCTTAAGATATTCATACACGCTTTCCGCTGAAGTCAAAATACTTGTTTCGTCACAGTTCTTAACTGATTTTTGAAAAACAAAAATGAGTCTTTAGAGTCTTTTTTTGAAATTATAACCTTCGCATCTGTGCACACATTCATCCTATCTTTCACGTATATTTACTATATTGTGGCTTAAGATTTCTAAAGAAATGTTATGAGGGTTTTTTGAGGATGATGTGATTACCAAAAATCTGTGGCACATTATCTATTGCCATTGCCACGTTAAATCATTTTGGTAAAATCATCTGTTCTCATTACATTGAGAAAACGTACTAGCTAGTTTGTCAGACAAAAAATTTATAATTCTACTGTTATTACTCTTCCATTGTCATCTTCAAAAATATGGGCCTATAACACCGAGAGATGAATGGGATATTAAATGTCATACTATAAACAAAAGTATAACGATAGTCATAATCCTCACCGTTAAACTGGTACAGAGAGAAGCGATTTTGAAAATCGCCCATTTTTAGCTCATCTACCTCCTGTCGAAGAGCTATAGTGTTCGGTACGATGTCTGTAGCATCTTCCGATTTCAAAAATTTTTACCTAGAAATCCTGGACCGACCCCTTGGATCACAAAATGACTATTACAACATGTGACCGTATGTCGCTCATTCCGTCGTACGAGATTTTTTGTTATATTATCTCCTCCTAGACTCTCCAACCGATTTTGATGAAATTTTTTTACAGATAAATATTATTGTCTAGTTGTGCAAGGTGAGAAAAAAAATATTTTCCAAATTTTTCCAGTTTTTATTTTTTTTTTCTCCTACATTTTTTGTAAGGTCCGATAATAAAATCAATGATAACAATATTTATTATACTTAATTTTGCTTGTATCAGTCATATAATTCCTCGAATCAAACAACTTGTGCAGTTGTTCGAAAAAATTGACAAACTTCTTTGAATAACGAATTTTGCAAGAATAATCGAAATAATCACGTGGTAAATAACCAGACGGTTATTTACGTTCCTCATATATACAAATCATGTTTTACGGCACATTTAGCTTCCATTTTATTTTGTTCATCAATTTCAGAAATGTTACTCTTGTTATAGAATGAATAAATTGAATGTGTACAATGTTATTAATGTAGTAATATATAAACTAAATACAGTATAAATTATTGTAGTGGTTGCAAACCATGAATAATATGCTCACATGTGCATTTTAATTAAATAATAATCAACAGGTTTTCGATGTGCATTTGCATCTACAAGCATATATTATCTATAAATTACATGTTGTGGAATATACCTGGCTACATATAATTCTATTAAATAACAGTGTACTATAATGAAGAAACAAATATGTACTTGATATTAACTGTACATATTAATATACTAAATAACTAATTACAATTATTTTTCAAATATATAGATCAGTGTTTTCGAACAAAATTCCTCCTCCCTTTGAGCGTATATCTAAAATCAGTACGTGAAACATTGTATTTTCTTGCAGTCTCTTTATTTTTTCTAGCGAGACTCAGGGTTTCGTGGAGCATATATAGAAATATACACTAATAAGAAATCCAAAAACAAATAATTAACAGTAAAAATGTAAATTACAACGACAAGAATATGAAACATTAACTGAATTTTAATTAATCGGTGTATTGGTTTAAAAATTAAATTGTGCAATAAATGTATGATAAAATACAGTACGTATAGTAGCTTAAACGTACAATCAAAATAGTGTATGCAATTATAAGTTGGTACACCTGGATGAAACAGTTTGTGCACTGGAGATGTTGTCAGAGACAACTTAGGAACATGCTAAAATGCAGATACGGTGTCCGACACATGGGACAGGTGCACCAAATTCAACTACTTGTCCGGAAACAGAAGTTGGAAGTAAGTTTGTAGCACTTTCTAAGAGAACGGGTACCATCTTGCATATTTGCGCAACATCTGGCTATTTATTTATGAAGAGAAGAACAACTGGTTACATCCCTAAAATAACCGTGATATGGTTCACTACAATCTACAATGCAAATGATCCACCACCATGTAAATAGATGAAGTTAGGATTCAAATGAAGCATATTCCATTACTGTTTGTTTATTTATTTTTTATGTTATTGTCCGTTATAATTGCAGGTCTGATAAATTCGTGAACTGACCGTATATCTTTATTTTAATTTATATCTGTATGTATTCTAGCACTAATAAATATATTTGTCTGTGTAGGTTGCACACGTTTTAAACTGTCCGTTGAAGGATGATGGCCTAGCGGCTTGCTTACGTCGGAAACGATTGTCTGAGATCATGTCAGTACCATTGATGGCATCACCTTATGTTACTAAATTTGGACCTATAGTTGATGGGTTAGTTGTTCCCAACTTCCCTAAACATCTTATGTCTAAGCACACTGATCTTTTCAGAAGGTATGTTTCCATTATAACTCGTATCATACGTGCAAATATAAAAAAATAATGATGTTGTAAATACTACAAATATGAAAGCATTTCATATAAAATAAATAAATCATTTTGTCACAAATACAGATATTAAATAATGAAAGTCGTAATAGAATATAAAATATGGATATCATTGTACTATGTGAAGTATGAAATTATTTATTGGAAATTTGTGCTGATATTGCATATTTTTTCTTTTAGTTGTCAATATTTTACTCGAGTTAATTTATTTTTTAAATATTATTCATATGGCATAATAATTATAAATTATAACAATCTATCTATGTCGTATGGGATTTGGAAAATGCATTGCATCAACTGCAAAAATGTTATATAAAATATTCGTATTCAATATCAAAATGCATGTTTTATAAAATAAATCTTTCCAATATAATAGGCATATTCTATCTATCAAACAACGAATATTTTATATATAAAGAAATATTATTTGAATTTTAATTCATACCAAATTTCTCTAATTCCCTTATTGATTTTCATCTAAAATATTTGAGTCAGTACAAAGTAACAGAAAATATTTGTAATATTTTCGTGTCACTTAATTTACTTGAATAAACGTTTCGCATTCCATAGTTTCTCTGTGCCTGTATTTGTGAGAGAAGAAGCGTCATACTGTCTGCAACGGGCCTAGTAAAATTGTGTACATAAAATATGAATAAAACACAAGAAGTACGCATTATGTCACATACAATGTGCTCAATAAAAACCCATTTCTGTGTTATATTGAAAAAAAAAATAATGTACTACTTTGTTACACAACGAACCACAGTTTGAAGAGTTTATGTACTGTAAATAGTGCACATAAATGTTAATTACTTTTTTTAAGCACGTCGTTTAAAAACGCCACTCTTTGTTATATTCTTCCGGCAATAGTTTCAGCAATATTCGTTTATAGTATTTTTAATGGAACATGTTGTTAATCGTTTTCTAAAGAACGAATTCATTGTGATTTAATTTGTATTATTCTATTCCTCGTGCATATTTCCTCAAATAGAAGAAAAAAACTTAACGAGAATCAATTATATTTCAAGTAACAAAATAAAACAAAGAGTATATCCCGCTGCAAGCTACAACCGAATCAACGTAGTATAGTTTTATACTCACCGTATTCGGTTTACTTCCACTTTTAAATTGAAGGAAAATTTGCATAAAATATTCTACGAACTAATAAATTTTGCTTCATAGTGCCGTATTGTACTAAATTAAATTCTGTATTTGCTTGAAAACAAATTTGTATCATACTAAAAATTGATGTACAAGCAATTTTGTAAACAGAGAAGTAGAAAGTCATTTAGAAAGTGATGTTGATTTGCACCGGTTTTGTTTTGAACTTTGAATTGCTTTTGGTGTTTTCCCATCGTTATTATTATTGTTCAACTTTGAGTTATTAGGATAACTCAAAATTATATTGCTGTGCCTATTTTCATATAGTTGAATGGAAGTACAGGGATGCAATATATTATGACTCCCCCAACGAATTTTTTTACGACCGGAAGTACAAAACTCGGTAACAGAAAAAACGCATAAAAGACACAGTAAAAAAGATGTACACATACTAATGTACTACGTACAAAGCAATACATGATAGGAATATAAGCTAAATTTTAACATTACAGGTATGAAATGATGTTTGGAATATCGGAGATAGAAAGCGATCATTTACTGGGCAACGTGGCGTTGATACATGGACTTCTAGAAGACGAAAGGAACGATATATTACGTAAATATTTGGAAGCTCGCTTCGAATACCAGCCGGAAACTGCCCTAGCTAGTACACTGAGTGAATACACAGACCTAAGGCAGAGCTCGGCCATCAAATGCCGTGACACAGTTCTCGAGGTACTGTCAGATGCCCGTGTTGCTGCGCCCGTTGTCCAAACGGGAAATTTCCATTCTGCCTTGAATCCAAAGTCATATTTCTATGTTTTTGGACACAGTACTATTTCTAGAGACTTTTTGGTAAGTTTATCTTTCCGATACTTAGTTCAGATTATCGAATATATATTATGCAATATACGATTTTCATTGTGTTATCCCCGGTATTCACTTTGCCATTAATATTTAGCATCGTTACTAAATAATCGGCTGAAATTGTAAAATTCCAAACAAGTATTTGTTAAATAAATGAAATTTTTACTCGTACAATGTTTATTAGTAATCAATTACAGCAGCCGCGAGGTTTAATAGACCGATACAGCATATTTTAAGACTTTCAAGGGCACGTTCACTCATATTTGTCGATGCTGATCACCGTACAGTGTGCTTTTTAACCGAGAGAATTCTCGTGAAGACTTAAATTTTTTTAATTTTCAATTTTGTCT
>JAGJTL010000069.1:1464971-1474981 GCA_022063505.1 Calosoma granatense | reverse complement strand
ATATGTTATATTAGGTGAATAGAATTTTATAATTAAATAGTAATATAAATTTAAATATATAATAAAGTTATTCATTGGCATTTATTATTTTCAGATATTCCTCCAGTAATACAAATGAAATACAGACAACAACTTATGCAATACTGGAACGAAATACTCCCTGAAATACTGAGCAACCATACTAACAGTATTCCAGTTCGTCCTAGACACAAAGCAACTACTTTTCCTTTACGTACACCGCCACCGATATTCCAGCCCAATCCACCGAACACGGGTATTCATCAAGTCATTAACCATGGAACGTCCCATGACCCACCGCCCTTTATTTCAGGCAGACAATCTGTCTGGGCAATTAAAAATACACGCACTACAGCTGAACCTGTATTTGGATCTGTTAAAACACAAATAGATGGTGCAGAAAGAAGATTGGGTCAAGAAGATATGCTTGGAATACGTACTGATGAAATGGCAAAAATTGTAACATCTGAACCAGATACAGAAACTTCCAACACAACTATCAATGTGCTGATTGTAGTAGGTGGTTTATTTTTATTGGTCAATGTTTTAACATTTGCTGGGCTTTACTACAAAAGAAGAAAACTCCGAAAACAAGAACGTAATCTAAAAAGACAATATGAAGATACTAATCTTTTACCCACATCGGATGTATCGCCAGAGAAAAAACCAAGAATCGATGGAAACATTGATCCAGAAGTGCCTCAGGAAGGATGTAATGTTATGCGAATGATTAGACAATCGACAATTCGAAGTGAAGATACGTATGAAGCAGTAATTAAGCAAAGTGAGGAAAGTTCGAATTCAAATCCCAGGTTAAAACTGGCACGACAAATCTCAACTAGCACCATTGATCCTCACACAAAAGTTCGGGATTGGATAGCTCATGAAATTGTACAGAGATGTAGTCCACGATTTCTAAGGCGAACCAGACAACAATTCGCACTTGAGCATAAACTTAACCAGGAGCAGGAAAAGAAAAAGATAGCAAAAACATCCGATACGAAAACACTGATGACTAATACAACTACAACAAAAACATCCAGTAGACCTATAAGTCCATCAGGTAAAAATTCGTCCTCATTATCTACTCAGAAAACAAGTTTGAAACACAGTAGCAACAAGCCAAACAGTACTTCAACTACAGGGATGAGGAAACCAAGGAAAATATCTGTAGCAATTGATGCGACACCAGCAGGTAGAGGAAGTAGTGTTCTTAAACAACAACCTATTGAACTATCCAAATCTATGGATCTAACCAGGGAAAAAGAAGTTCGAGTTTTACGGCGCTCTGTAACAATGGATGATTTCTCGACTGTTAATCAAAAACCAACTCTTCGTCGAAGTATTACTAATGTTGATTTCAATTCACAACCAACGATTGATAACAAATCTGTAGATATAATAAGTGAACCAACGGCAGAAACATCAAATATAATAAAAATACAGCATCAATATTCTAGGTCAGATCCAGTGCAGACATCTTTGGGACCGTTTACTGAACATCCGCCTCATGGAACTCTAAAAATGAAAACCTTTGATATTAATCAAGACGTTAATGTTACATCACGAGACGAAACTATTCATACAGGTCCGCCAATGTCTCCAGAAGAAGCGTTACAAACAATTAAAAGAAGAAATTTCCCAAAAGTTTTGCCCGATTTTCCTGATCACCAATCCCAGAGTAACTCTTTGAAGCGCCGTTCACTTCCACCTCAGAATTTGCTCATTTTTCCTTCTAATTCTGATTATCGTAAAATGCAACCGAATTCTCCAAATACTCTTAAAAGTTTTTCTCGAATTCCACCTGCTCCACCTCCAAGAAGTTCATCTACCCTTGGCCGGAAACCTTCAAATGTGTCTCCATTATGCAATCCATCTCAAGTAAAACTAGCAGAGGAACCACCACTGCCAGAAGAACCGACAATAACTAGCAATTCACTTCACGTTGGTCCCCTGATTCCATGTAGACAACCACGCAGACCTATGGATCATAACAATGGAACGCAATCTTACAAACTAAATACACAACCCATTTACGATAATTTACGAACACCATGTAATAAAGATACAGCAATAGATACAAAAAAATCCGTTCCGAAAACAATAATAACTACAGATCCTGATCATCCTGTTAAGAAAATCGAACCACCCAAAGTTATTATCAAACCTAGTATATCTAGAAAAGCCAACGGTCCAACAAAAGTGAATAAAGTTATACCAAGAGTAATTGCAAAAGATTTAAGTACGGAGCATGAACCAGAAGTAGCAAAGCATGAAGATCAACCAAACCCAGAATCTAATGGTAATAATGTTAAACCGCAGCCCAATCAAAAATCTAAACTGACACGAATTCCAACATTCAAGCATTCAGCATCAAGTAAAAGTCAATCGAGTTCTGACACTTCAAGTTCAACACTAGATGGGTCCGACACGGGAACTGTAGTAAAAAGAGAAAAATAAATAGAACTGATTTTTTCAATTTTAATTTCAATATTTTTATACTACGTATCTATAGCAAATTAAACATATATTTAACCAGTATGACAGTATTTTACGGTGTTTCAGTTTTGTATTGTTCCATTTTTTTATCATGTATCTGTTTAAAATGCAAGTTAATAAATAATTTTACGTATACATATTGTTATTAAATTTTTAATTCTCATTATTGTATTGCATGTATAGGAAAATATTTTCAAATAATTTCGACACGTGTAACTAAAGTAAATAAAGCACAATAGGATAATGCATTAGCTTTAAAAATACGCACGTATGTGTTTAATAAAATTTAATCAAAACATTTCATTGCAGTGAAATAATTTTTAATATTTGCAATCAATTTTCGAGTAAACGATACAGATAGAACTACATATGAGGGAATCAAAATGAGCTTGTTTCCCTCTACCTTTTAGCTGACGTATTATTATTAATGCAATATTATCATATCATACGGTATCTGATATGATCACATTCACTTTAGCGTATACAGATACATATTTGATTATTACGGGTGCAACTGAGAATTAATGTTTTATTTTAATCTTCTTTTATCAGTGGTGAGATAATCGAAAAAACATGACATCACAGTATATAGGAGAACTCGGAGAAAACACGATTTAAAAGATTACAAAAGGAGATTTCGTGCAACGTTGAAAATAAATGAAATCCTACGATAGAATCCCGCAGCGTAGGTATGGCAAGAGGACAGATAAAGAATGTTGTGAAACGCATCTTTCTAGGCACAAGATTGTGCAAGTGTCGTCGGGCGACGTGAAATTTACATAGATATTGGCTGGTAGTGTAACATTCAAACTGTGTATATCGGACCGGGAGACAAATAAAATGGCGTGCAGAACATGTAAGCATGGACATGATACTTTATAAAACATCTTTGCCGAGTATTACATCAGATACACCAATGTAATTGAACGCAAGTAAGCATAACAGTATTTCTAACCTACCTTGAACTGGAACGTTGTCCTCCAACGAATACGTTGAATACTAAATGTAAGGCGACAATGCAGTACCTATACACAACACATTCACATTTTATGTTGGACTGAAATAATATAAAATGAACAGTATTCAATGAATTTAGAAAACTAAATTAATATTCAATAAATTTAATTAAAAAAATAATTAAACCAGATTATACGATACAAACAGTGAAAAAACTCAACAAGGATTAGAATATAAATAATTGCAATAGCAAATACAGATTTTAATTAAACCTTTATTATATCGTAATAATCATTTAAAGTTTCACATTATTTAAAACATGTCATCAACAATATTCTAGATGGAGCGCGCCAGAGCTGTTCCACGTTAGTATCACCGCGCGCTATTTCACATAACGTTTCATTATAATATACGTATTTACGTGCTCGTTATTTACATACAAGCTCAGTCTGGTGGGATAATTATTAATTAATGTGTGAGGCGGGAATAGCGCGCGGAGTCCTGTGGTCCGGCTTGGGCTTGCTCACAAGATTTAGCAGTACCATGTCTTAAATTTCACTGAAAGTAACGAATGTATGAAGTGGAACATGTGTTTACATAAGTATGTACAGGGGCGGAGCCGACTATTATCAGCACTGTTCGTTTGACATTTTTCCCAATGCACTAACCGGATCCTGCTACGCTTGGTTCATAAATGTTAACACGGGTTCGGCGCACTCGATAAAATGGCTATAAACGTAAATTTGGCACAGATTCAGTAACTTATTTTATATATGTATATATTGATTCATGTATACGGTACAGAGTGTCTCACATTCAGAAATCGATCGGACAAGTCGCCCAGAGACGAGACAGTAGAGATGAGCAATAGAGTAGAGTATTAGTAGAGAACCCTGGTGATGTAATGTACACACTTATACATGTATGAACGACACTCATATGGTGAATGGGGGTGACTGTGATGCTGCTGCTGCTGCTGCAATACTTGTTGTTGTTGGAACTTGAGTGGTCACACGCGCATCTCGCTCATAGCAGCCTGTGGGAGTCGCATGCCTGCGGCTGCAGCAGAAGCAGCCGATGATTGCTTCGGTGGTACGGCAGGCGCGGTAGATAACAAGGGTTGACTCTCCGGTGGACTCTTAGACCTGGGCGGCGGTGGGGGTCGAGGTACGCTTAAATGCATCGTGGCTGTTCCATTTGGTGGTTGCACAATACCTTGCTGTTGCATCTCGGCTATGGCATTGTTCATCAATGTAACATTCTTGGGCAATGTCATGCAACCATAGCCCTGTTGGGCGGACGCACAACTACTCAATGTTGACCCCTTCGGTAATGTCATACAGTTGGCAGCGAGTACATTCGGACTTGGCGGCGGCGCTTTCAGTAGTGTGTTTCCAGTTGGACACAAGTGTTGTCCCCCGACACCGCCACTCATAATTTTATCCTGCTGGGCAGCACTAAGGATCATCGCTGAAGTGTCCTGCTCTACGTCTACAATTACGCTAGCACTTTGTGAATGACCGATGTGATAATGACTATGTTTCGAAATCGTTTCGAAAGCAGTCTGCCCTCGATTTTGCTGTTGTTGTTGTTGCTGCTGCAAAGATTTTACTTCCAATCGCGTTTTATCCCGTTGATAATATACTCCCGCGAATATTAGTACGTTTAGTATAAGAAGGGAACATCCTATGGCTATAGTAACACTCAATGCTGTTGAATAGGCTGCATATCCGGCCGCCTCAAGACTGGCTAGTGTATCTGTGGAGGCGTTTTGCATAGTTTGATGGTTGAAATTTCCAGGAGACACAACATTCACACAAGTCGTCACTATTGTGTCCATTGTAGTTGGAGTCTCTACACTTTGTAGTGTAGAGTTCGTTTTTCTGCGAAATAATTCAGTCGTCGGATCATAGTAGCTAACGCGAGAGAGTGGATCAGGACGCACGGCTCCATCGTACAGGTCGGCATCGTTGTGATTTCTAAAGAGGTTATGTCGTGCGACAACATCTTCCATGCCGGCTCGGTGTAATTCGGGAATTAACCGGAGCCACACGCTCAGCTGATGTGCCCTGAAGTGGTTCTTCATACGTGGCTTCATTCCTGCACCAACAATATAGACACATATATGAGATTCTGTACAAGGTTCGTACATATTTAGTGGCAAGATAATTTTAACCGATATTTCATTATTGCATTTCAAAGTTTTATGCTGCCGCGGATGTAATACTAGACTTATATAAGAACTTTAATATCGTACAATTCATACTCCAGCACACTCGTTATCATATTGCAGCGCGTATGTAATAAAACATAGAGGAACGGGAGTTGATGGACAGCCAACACAGGGTTTTCAAAGGTTTACGACCACTTTGACCGTTGGAGATACGTCATTTCGAAGAAATGAATAAAAAAGTTACAGCAAGTCACACAGTAAAATCATGACCAAGTTCATAGTCAGCTTAACAGAGACAGTGTGCTTGTGTGCAGCGTTGCACATTCTCATTTCCGCATCAATTACCTGCAGGATGACGTAGGCATTGGAAATTTATATATGCTTTCGATGTTCAGCTAGAGCTAGGAGCACTTGCGCCGGATATCATCAGGTTGTTCGAATCTGCCTAAATATTAGAGTAAATTGCTTTCTGTCAACTTGTCTGAGTTATAGAATGGTTAGCATGGGCTAACTGTGATTGAGAATTTTCGGGAACGAGGTACCGATTCCGGTCGTTATTCAAAATCGAGGATGGGTCCTGCACCTGGATCGGCATCGTGGGAATACTCACCGGTCATATTTATCTTACCGCATACTTCTATATTGTATCCGGGGAAAAAGTTATCCGACAAGAGACATTCTGCGTGCCGAACACGTAGCTATTGATTCGATATTAGGACGACAGCAGTATTATTGTGAAATATTTCAGCTCTGCTCCGATTGCGAGTAAAACTTCTTGGAACGCACCTGCTCCTCGACGAATGCTAGCTAAGGATGAAGACTGAGCCTCCCGGACATTGATATACAGAGATCGCGCGTGACCGATTTGCGACTGTTGATTTATGCGTTGTTCATGATAATGTGCGACATGAACATCACGATATCGAAGGGTACATATAGAGGGTGATGGCGTGTATTCGCATCTCTTTAACTTCCTTCCGCATCTACCTACTACCTATTACATCCTGACACCAAGTCGATGATGTAGTTAAAGTACCAATAAGCGAGGGGATCGGTACACTCGTAGACATTTATAATAATGAGCTGAAATGGAGTTTAACGATCAATTTTATAATTATGTCGACGGTTTGGACAAGAATTCATCATAACCTTGGAATAACTGGTCAAAAAGCGTATGTAAATATTTCCAGATGCATGATCCATTGTTAATATAAAAGCCATATTTACATTTAACCAGCAAGAAATAAAGAGATCGCTGCATATTATTATCGAATTAAATTCAGTAAAAATCTAATAACAGATGTACGATTATTTTCTCTAATTAACTTATTGATTATTATTCATAATATTTTTTAAAAATAAAAAAAGCGAATTAAAATTTTGTACAATATCTGTTTGACAAATTACTATTAAAATTATATTATAACTCACTTGATAAATCTAAATACACATTGCAAAGCCAGGCCAATTAATAGTGAAATAGAGTTTTCAAATCAGCAAAGCGTAATAAATGAATGAAGAAATATGTACTGATAATTGATTAAAATTCCATTCGGATTCTACGGACCCTTTCTCGTGTAGCTTATTAGAATATTATTCTCACAATGTTCATTAGTATGACTGTGAAACAAACTACATTTAATCCTTGTATCTGTTCTCAGAGGTGTAGTCACTATATAAAATACAAAATATCTGTACACCTTTGTATAAAAATGATACGTGCATGGTCTTCAAATATGTAAATACATACTGTAATTGTAAATTCAGTAGAAATATTCACTAATTTGTTAATTTTTTTGTTTAGAATTGCAGTAACATGTATACTATAATTGTTAGCTGCCCAGTAAAGGCATTTTAACAGAAGAATAACATGTCTTTTTTCAAGATCATTTAGAAATATGTACTACGTATTATAAGCAGAAAACATTTTACCTATTTCAAGATACTTCTGATGAACGGAATCGTATTCATCCCACAAGATTGACCGAAACCTACTCTTTTCCCTGGACACGGCCAGGGTCGCTTCCTGTTTCTGATGCTCGTTGGGATTCCTGCAATATAAAGTACGATAAGGATTAATTCAATGCAATTTATTCTAGAAATCATGATCTCCTGTGTAAATATTATTTGGTATACCGTTTACATGTTAAAAGAGACAATTTAGAATTTGGCTAGCAAGCCGACCAGTTGGAATTTTTGGTAAACTTAATATCTTCTTGTTATTCGCACGGGTAGATTAATCTGAGGACTGGCATTCTCCTGTGCTGCCGTAGATTCAATTTACTGGCATAGAATGTCAGCAAGAGAGAGAGATGGAGGGATCGGAAGTTCGTGAGGTAAAGCAAGGTAAGGAATATGGTGCAGAATTAATGTGCAAATAGCGGCAGATTCAGCATAAGCAATTATATTATTCAGCAGTACCATCTGCTGATTTGAATGCCACGTGACTGGCGATGTTTGAATCTCGGCGTCCCGAGAGTCGCCGCCGTTTTTAGACGACGCTCAGCGGCGGGGAACGCATACTAATGAGCGACGGTGCGTCATCTACGACGCGATACTGTACTATAAACTCGTGCCTGATTCGTGCCAGTAATTATTTTTTAAAAGTAAGTAACATATTTATTTATTTTGCTGTAGAAAACACAAAAATACATCTAGTATTTTATAAACACATATGTAATTCAAAAGTACACATTTGACTTTTTTATAACTGGATATACATTTTATTTTACATAAACTTATATATAAGCAAATTTAATAACTTGTTTTATCATTTAAATCGAAGAAAAAAGTCTAGTATTATAGAAAAGAAGATGATGAATCGATTTATACAATATTTGACACAAAACATACGAGTATTTCATGTTCCTTAACTGCTAGGTTGTTTAGAATAAGTACAGAATTAATAAGACCGTTATTAAATTCTACTAGTATTGGTACAATTTAGAGAGAATACGTACAAGTATATTTTTATATTCTTTAATCGATAACACATCAGCTTATTTCTATTCCACTTATTAATATATTTATTGTGAAATAAATTAACATTAATCATGCCACTTGCCAATATGCATAGGTAAATATTTGATATTTAACTCGATTTTAGTGGTTTTATATTGTAAAATTACTATGATCAATATTATATATTTAATAATATCCTATTTAATTCCACAGTTAGCAAATAAAAGCTCTTTAACTACGTATTTCAATATGTAAAATCAGGTGTGCAATATATCTGTATTTAATAATACCCTATTTAATATCATAGTAAATATAAAATCTCTTTAACTATGCATTAAAATACATATAATCACCTGTACAGTATATCCGATGTAATATTGAATTATACATCAATAGTTACGTTCTAAAATCATTATTTTATACTTTACTTATCAGCTTGAGATGAAAGATTGTTCCTTAGCAACCTGGCGCCCGTACAATCATTAATATCGGTTTCTATTTCAGTGTTAGATTGTATTTATTAACTGTATAGTCTCGAATTGTATATACAATCGATTATTTATTCGATACATGTATCTCTGAGGCACTTTTATGGAAGTAGAAATAGAAAACAATAATGAAATTAATTTCCTTGATTTAAAAATTTCGCGTAATATTAAAGCTAATGGAAAGTTTGTTTCTAATTTCGATATTTTCAGAAAAGGGACTTATACTGATTGTATAATTCCACAAAATTCTTGTCACCCTTACCGCTACAAAATTTCAGCGTTTAGTACATTTCTCAATAGGGCTTTCAGTTTACCGTTATCAAAAACTAAACTCATTTAATGTAATTAAAAATACAGCTTTAAATAACGGTTTTACTAATAGAATGATTAATAAATTTATTAGCAATTTTACAAAACGTATATTACTAAAAATAATTTACCCTATCTCTAGTTTTGATACAAATTATAAATATTTTTCATTGTCCTATTTTGGCCCAATTTCTGACAAAATTTGTGGTTTATTACGCAAAAAAAACGCAACATCACGCTATATCCCAGTTGCTCGGGGTAGCACAAAATTTTAAATATTACTTTTAAATCAACGCATAATCTTGGAGATATTTTATTTAATCAAAAAGATAAAATTGATAATTTAAATAAATCTGGAATGTATTTGCTTACTTGTAATTGCAATGGTGTATACATTGGTCAAACAGGTCGAAATTTTCATATTAGGTTTAATGAACATGTGAATGCTTTTAAAAATAATAATTTTGCCACTTCTACATTCGCTAAACATCTTTTAATAAATAACCACTCGTTAATTAATTATGATTCTTTAAAAAATTTACATATTGCTGGTAAAGGAGAAAAATTAGACATATTGGAGACATTAGAAATTTTTTTTTGTCATA
>JAGJTL010000069.1:1452306-1464940 GCA_022063505.1 Calosoma granatense | reverse complement strand
ATACATTTTGTTAATATCTGTACAGCAAATCCCATTTTCTCTTACATAAAGTGGTAAATTTATTAACGATATACAATAACGACGGTTATTTGCTACGGGTATTTATTTATTTCACACAAATGAATAGAGTGTTACGAGACTGCAATTGTACAAAGTATATTGGATTTGTCATTGATTGAATAAGCATCCAATAACCAAATGTTAAATAATAGCGGTAACAAGTTATTTTGAACTTTAAATACAAGTGATATTTGTATTCGTTATGTATTACTCTGTTTTATTGTGTTAAATGAAAATATTCTTATAAAAGTGTCGTGTAGTGAAAACATCAAATATAATCAATACAAACATAATTTATCTTAATGACATTTGTGAATCGCAGTGTAAAACTATTTAATAACAAATAGTACAGAATAAAAAAAGGAATTTATTATTCTTGCATGTTTTATTTATTCAGTACCATGGGACTGCATAGCAAGTTCGACGAGGACCAATCGCGGGTCTGTCAACCTTCATGATAATAATTTTATTCAACATCTTTGACACATTATGAAGTGCAAACTACAATATTCAAATATTTTGATAAAGATAAATGTTTTGTAAAAATTTATTATGTTGACTAGCAATTTAATTTTTATCTAAGGATCTCGTATATCTAACCTTTTTCGATGTATTACAGTAGGTTTAATTTCCAATAATTTACACATTCAACTAAACTATTAGTTCATACACATATAACGTACAATAAAATAAAGGTATTAGGAATATAAGGAAGGATAGTTCATTAAATACATTAAAATGTATAATTATTTTACATAAACTTGCTGAAATGTCGAAATACTATTTCAGTAATGAAGCTTAAATCTGACAAGAGCAAAATTATCACCACATTAAAAATGAATTTAACCGGATCTGACATTTTGATTAAATCTTATGGCTGGCATTTAATATAATGTGTCGAATATTCAGCGCAATACAATTTAGTGCAATTATCACAATTTCGCAACAGATTCTTCGGAGACAATACAGCAAAGCAAGTGAAGCACATATTCGCGGAGGAACCAAGGCTGTTATCACCGCAAATGCACGATTAGCCTGACACTGAAACAGATTTAGCAGTAACGATAATGTGATACACGCGCACGCGTGTTACGAATACACGTGTTACTGCGGAACCTGAGCGTGTCTCACGTGAGGGGTCGCGGTAAATGGCGCATGTATGGTACTTGTGCTATAAGCCAGTTGAGAGCTTATAGTTTCGGGTACGTGCATTAAGCCACAAACGTCTAACAATATTATCCTCTTGTTTACACAGTTTCTGTCACATATTCAATATATTTCACACAAATATTCATATCATATTCATAAATAATAAATGACACTAAATGGTAGTCTTTAAAATTGTTTACAAATTTTGGTATACATATATACATATATTAGGAAATTATGAATTAATAAATTAAGTACATATTTTAGTCACTGAAGTGTGCTATACCGAAACAGCATTAAGTGCAATAGATTATTTTACGTGTTAATTAAGGAAAAACAAAATATTTACACTTTTCATATCTATACCATGCTAATGTATAAATAAAAGGAAATGAAGAGACAACGTGGAGCTATATTTATAGCGGCCATTGTTTTATAAAAAAAGGAAGTGGAAAAATAAACAGATGAACTTAAATGAGGTTGAAAAGAAAAAGCAAATGTTTTAACATTGTACATAAAGGGGAGCATATTAGTGTCCTGGGGCACATTCCTGTATACATATGAACATTATTGCATACAATACACATCTACATTAAAAGGTCTATTCTCATTTTAAGGGCCTTGTTATTCAACCATCCTTTTTCCAATTTGTGTATTTGAATTGGACACGTTTTTTTTTCCTGGAAATATAATTGAAATCGCCCAATATCTAAATAAAAAATAATATATTATACCATTGTGTAATACATATGTTATTTGTTCAGTTTTCGTTTGTATTAAAAACGAGATTATATGATATTTTACAACTTTGCTAAAGGTTTTGTCAGTAGTAATTCCAAGACGTTAAATATGAAGCATTTGTTTTTATCCCACTGGTATATTTTTAGATGTACTAAAATAAGTGACTGGTTACTGTGATAGTTCATATTGTACAACATTAAACTTGGCTATTACTGTTCCATTTTTACACACATCTAGTTATTCATGTCCAGATAATTTTAACAATTCATAAAAACAAGTGTACTAAGCAAACATATCCTGTATAAATATGCAAATATGAATGACATTTTGTTGTTTACATTATGGTGCAGTTTTATGTGCGTACGTGACAGTGATTTTCAAACATCCAAGACTTGTTATATTTTGTTTACACATAAAGTTGTTACGCATAAACTTTTACGCAGTTGCGAAATAATCTTGTAAACATAATCCAACAAGTTTAACAAGTAAAATAGTGATCTAAAATATAAACAAATTATGTATATTATATAATTCCATCTTAAGTTTGGTAAATATGTTCGAATTTCATATCGAATGTTTTTTTTTAAATTTTTTAATACAAATAAAATGTTTACACAAGAGCCTATAGAAATTTATTTTAGGATTCCTGAACATTATGAATGTTGATTATCAGAGCCAGTGCGCTAAAATTTTATGGCAATTAGTACAGGTAATTTTAGTCCTATGCCTAAGGATCTGTGGTTCTTACCTGCGTACTGTGATGAACTCCTGAGTCAAAATTTTTATAGTGTTCAAGTCTGGTAATACTTTGTTTGTTATATCTATCTTTCAGAGAAATACAGTAATATATGACTAATCCGGACAGAAAGTTGCCAGACCCCGTTCAGATTAACAAAACTTTCGGATTATAGAATCATAGTGCTTGGTATCTATAATCCGAATGTATTCGGCGAGGTGTTCGGTTTATAGATAACTTATTAAACGATAAAAATGTTTCTGTAATATTATACAATTAAATTTATACGCAATAACTATTAAACCATATATTCTAAATAACAAACAAAAAACATTTCAAATATAAAATGCGGAACAAAGACAAACTTGTGACAAATAAATGAAATTACAAACAATGGAGTAAACGTTCGCGTATTTTATTATGAAAAAAATAATGTTACCGGATTACAGAATGCAGGAGTTGGGATTATGGATACCTCTTTACACTATTATCGTGTTCGGATCATAGAGTAGTTCGGATTATAGGGGGTTCGGATTATTTATACATTACTCTATATGAATACATAAACATATAGTTAATATTTTATATATGTACGTAACATTAAAAGTCATAATTTTCAACCAAACAAGCAACGTATCTGCCTTCTGGCATTTTATAATTAATTCAAAATACTTACATTTTGTCCGTATTAGTAAAATGTTACATTATATTGTAACCTTCTGTATATACAATTCTTTGCAACATTCCATTTCGTGAAATATAAAACAGGGGGATTGAGAGGTTCCGGAGTGGAAGCTTGACAAACGACATACACTTCATTGAAGAAATTTGAATTTCACGTGATCCGCTTACGTAGCCAATGTTTCCTTATTATTGCCAATCGAGTTTGAAATGTTAATTAATATTTCAATGCATATATTGATTATATTAGTTGTTTGAACTGCATTCTCTCTATTGTTATGTATCATTATGCAAGCATACTATTGTATAATTCAATGTACGAATCATTTAACAGGATTTAATTAATTATAGCGTAATAAACTCTATGGGATCTTTGCAATAATAACACGTATATACGCATATTCAATTAAATCAGGAATTTATATTAACACACAATTTTTATATAAAATTTATTTGTCTATTAGGATGATGTTTATTTATTTTGACGTAAAAATACTAATTTCTGTTGTAAAATGCAGTACACACAGCACAAATTTCATTAGCGAAATACATATCAATGTGTATTAACATAGGTTTGGCAAGATTTGGATAACGGTAACGTCACTCGCGGAAGTTCTACTTAAATCGTGTGGAAATAGGCACAATAGTACACATACGTGGGTCTGTTGAATATTCATAACGTTAGGATTTTCTCTGTCTCCTTCCATCGCGTTTTGCTTGAAGGAATTACATTGTTAGTCTTGTGCAGACATAATAAAGCCACGAGAAACGACGGAACGCCAGTGTCGCAGCCGATAAAGTCCCTAATCACATTAACGGCACACGACGTCCTCTCTAATATACCTGCGGCTTTATTTATATTACATGGAGTAGTATTTTTGCTTCAGATTTATAAATCAATATGAGTCTTTTTTTAATAATTTTCTGTAAGATAATATGTCATCTATGAGATACCGGCTCCCTAAAAATTGT
Organism: Calosoma granatense; assembly: GCA_022063505.1. NCBI lineage: Eukaryota > Metazoa > Arthropoda > Insecta > Coleoptera > Carabidae > Calosoma > Calosoma granatense. The sequence continues at coordinate 1,460,601 of JAGJTL010000069.1, read as the reverse complement.
TGTTACTAAACTAATATTTATTATTATATAAGAAAAAATAAAATTCTATGCAAAACTAAATTTTATACATTTTTTGAATATCATTATTAAAGATTCCAAATAATTATATTTTTTCAAATTCCACTACATGCAGGAGATTCTTAGCCTCCATATTTTTCACAATTTAATATTCATACATGCTTATTTTATAATATTGTGACTTTGTAACTTAATCACAGTTCTTGTGACATAATAGAATAAAATAGCATAAAATAAACCATGCGCCAGTTGGAATTAATCATACAACTGTTTCACTGCATTTTTAAAAGAATATAAATTCAAAAATTAGAGCACACAATTATTACTTACCCAGTTCGTGCGAAATTTGCCCAATAAATGATGACTGCCTCGGATAGTGCAACTTCCCATTTTGTATAGTTCTTCGGAAAATGATTGAAACCGTCAACCAGCGGGGCTCCAAACACAAATGGTAACTCTTCGCCATGTACTGTTCCCATACGCTATGCAAAAGATAGAAAATAAATGTTTAGTAAGAAAAATTGTCCATATACATGTATACAACAACTTTTATGCTACGCAGTGCAAGTTTGAAATGGGATATACGAAAATTATAGACACAAAAAATATTTGAAAACATATTTCGAAGAATATTTATTTCAACAGTTCCGGAAACTCTGTTTGCATAAACCGATTTAGAGTTCGACGAGAAGTTTCATAGAGACGGTTTATAAACTCTCGCATCTGCAAGTTATTTTAAAATTACAATCCGCGGCACACGAGAACATCGCGCAAGAACGAGCGCCGTAACTCATGCGCCACATTTCTGCATTTGCTGCGGTGAATTAATCGCGACGCCTGACAAGAACCCAGTACCAACACGGTATGTACGCCATCTTGAATGCACGTGCCGACAACGCAACGTGTCCGGAACTTCAACGGCTCCGGACCGAGTATCTCTACACCTGCGCGCTCGTAAATTGAATCAAAATAACCACTGAATTTAATATAAACAAACCGCTTAATACACTGTTCATGGCAGCACTGTGAATGAGCTCGTTTCACACGGCACCGTCATATATCTGACTCTATATGATGGGCATTCATTATGTATTTCATAAAATAAAAATTTCACTCTCGTATGTGTTATATGCCATGTTACGCGGATATTACGTCCATTTCAGTCAACTACTCAATAATTCAAACATAGCAGAGAATGGGAGAGAATGTCGGTTCTTTGTATATAAACCATGGAAATGATATCACTGTCAGAAATAAAATAATTCAAATCTACTACTAAATATTTAAATATGAATTATACATAACAATAATATTACCTGTGGATAATCGCCATCTTTAGTCTGGTAGTCGAACACATAGAAATATGTATGTGGTCCGTTTTGTTCCTGACCCGGTTGTGGCGGCTTGGCGCTGAGCAAATCTCCTGTCTGTACTAGCGGTGCTACAAACTGTGCGTCACTAAGTGCTGCGACAGCTGCATCTCTTGTATTAATCGGGTGTTGTACGGTACGTTCCCAGTCCGTATATTCGTTTACAACCGTGAAAAATATCTCGCTGAGATGATACGTATAAGCGTTACGAACATATGTTCTAATGATCTTGTCACGACGTTCACCTTCGAAACCAGATTGTATGTCAGTGGCTGAAAACCTCCACAAAGCTTCACTGGTGACAACTCCAAAAAGTAGATCGTAACGGTTGTTCCCCCGAGACGTCAGTGTTGCCTCACTTCGCTTCATATTCGAATTCACACCGGCCACGAAGCTCTGTAAGTCCGATGGGATAAAATACGTGAGCAGTTCCTTTGCGAAGTCCGTTTTGATGACGACACCATCGACGCTGGGACCAAACGCGCTCAGGTATGCAGGTGCTACGACGTCCGCCTCTAGCAAGTGTTCGAGCGGTGTGTCCCGCAGACAGTCGACAATGAGCTCATGGTCTTTAGCCACGTCCTCGGGGATGGTACAGTTGACCTCACGTGCCAACCGTACTGCATAGTTAACCGGATCCTCTACGAGTGCCCATGATGAGAGTGCGGAACCAGACAGCAGGATGGCTCTGTGAAAGAGTCCTGGCATAACTGTCGGCGAGATCATCAGAAAGTTGATGCACGCTGCACCGGATCCATGTCCAATAAGTGTTACATTGCCCGGATCCCCACCGAACAGTGCAATGTTCTGTTGTACCCAGTGCAGTGCGGCTATCTGGTCCATAAGACCATAGTTAGCGACGCGCGCTCGTAGATGTGGGGCCGGGTTAGCATTCAGGAAGCCTAGGATGCCGAGCCGATAGTTGAGTGTGACGACGACCACGTCTGCATAACTGGCCAGTACGCTGCCATCGTACGGGTTACCGGAATTCCACTCGAAACTCTCGCCATGTATGTACACCATAACGGGATTTCTTGCTTCTTGGACAACTGCAAACATAGAATGGAAAGAATATTAGCAGTGTTAGTTAAATAATATGAGTGTATCCTGCCGTGGGACAGCAGGGCACTAGTCGACCGAGGCTGAGTAGTAAGAGGAGGAAGGACGGGCCCTTGGATCGTAAAGCTCAGGGACCGAACATAAAACGACTATTAGGAGGAGTAGTACTCCCGCCTGTTCCGAACTCGTATAAACTACTGTACTATGTATGCTAATCAGAGCGCAAACTTTTTCCACGTAACCGGACTCCTGACACTACGCTATAAATTGTACAGTTTACCGCTACGTGTCGCTAGCATATGTCAGCGTAATGCCCTCGGTGTCTTGTCGGTACACGGGTTTTTTGTCACGATTTACATAACCGGAGCGCGAACGGGACGGTTCGCGAATCACCGCAACGCTCCGCTTCGGAGGACGCGGTAATTCAGGGTGAAGTATCGCGGCGTCAGTCGCAACGGCACTGTGCCGCGCTGTGCTGTACCCAACGCTACAGCCTCGGTCAGAGGGCGGTGCCCAAACAATGGCAACGGCAGTATGGGCAAGGGCGACACTCAATTAAATTTGTTTTGTGTTCGGTACGCCGGGAACCGGGCGAAATTCACTAAATAGTTGCTTAGGAATTTGCTCTTCCGTTATTACTCGTATATTATAAGAACTTGTGTATTGTTTGATTAAAATTTTGGCACTGTGTGGGATTTCAGTGGCCAGTGAAAAAATATGGAATTTAACGCACATGTTGCCATTTACTATGTTTGTTTTTTCTTCATGCATGGTGTGCTGATGTAGAAATGCGGGTTGCATTATTATATTAGTCTCGCTCTCCACCGCATATATAAAACAATACGTTGTTTACCGCAGCGTAGTTAGTTGTGACGAAATGTTTTTTTCACAATTTACATGTTTATTAGTGAATACATGGAGAGCGTGCATAATAAAACAAACAACAGGGTGAAAAAGAGTAGCTATGATCTAGTACGTAGTGGCACACGCAATTCTTGTTTTCAATATGCTCTAAAACAGGAAATACATTATACGGGAAAATAACAGGCACTTTATGTAAGGGGAATGGTGACACTAACGTAAAAAGATATATTCGCTCGGGTGATTAATAGAGAATTATGAATTGAATCGATATTTCATGCAACGGGCGACTGGCCCAGAATAATTCTATACAATTATTTACAATTCAAGCCGCGTCGCGAACAAATGGTTTCGAGTGCAATCACTGCAAACAAATTTACATGAATTCAAACTAGTCGGAGAATCATCAGCAGGCGGATGGACAAATGACACGCCGTAATCAGCTTACGAAGCGATATAATTCACGGGGTTGTGCGTGCATCAGTTCAGTTGTTATCGGTGCACTCTAACATAACTAGTAGAATTGATCCGCCGTTCGCTTAATCACGTTACGCTCGACGCCCGCTGGTCGCGGATGAAAAATGAAGGGCGACATCACCTGTACGACTACGCTCCTTATCCTAAGTACATTTACTTGATTTATCGTTCCATGTCTAGGATATCTTTCTAGTTCTGTCCCGTCACGTTTCGTTATTATCTCCGTATCTTATGATCAATCTTCCTTTTTGTGCGCAACGGAAAACAGACAACTTGAACAAAACACTAGTCGCTCGACTATGTTCGCATCGATAACTTGATAAGCTTACACGTTGGTGCACATTATTTCGTTTCCTGATTATAAAGTTTGCTCCTAAATTCTGTGGGAACATGTGCCGTAGTCAAACACACACCACACTAAATGATAGTGGTCTTAAGGCGGAAGAGCGTATTAATAACGAGCGGTTGATCTGCACTATCTCTGAAATCTGTACTACCCGCAGCCTGATCTGTCGTCAGCTATGCTTCACTTTCACATACGAGTGTATATATGTCCATAGCACACGTTCTACTTAAACACAGTTGTGCTACTATTTGGATTACTCTCGGCGCTTATCTATGGCTTGTCTTCCTAGTTATTTTGTTTCAGAACAAGCGACCGTAAAAATACAACTATACAAACACACATAAATAAATTACATGGGGGTGCCGCATGTCTCCGGTCTCATTTCACATACAAGGATCCCACAGGAGCACTTACGCGACCCGCACAGCCCACACCGATCTGGCTTCACACTAGAGATGAGAGCACTTGTGTGTCACGCTTGAATTTATATCAGTCTTTAACGCACACGTGGAATCACAACATTTCCAGCGAAATACAGTAACGACTGTACATACATATGTATGTCACAAACTTCTTATATTTAAATTTTAAAAAAGATTGTTATATGGACATATTCTTGCGTAGAAACAAAATTTATTTGTCAGACGCTCTTAAACAATATTTGATAATAATTTATTTCTCAAATTGGACGCTTTACTAACCAAGAGAACGAATTACTACCACACATTAAAAATACCGATATTACACAACGTAATGATTTTTGTGTAAGGAATAACGTTAGAGACTAAGTGTTAAAAAAGTCATAGTTGAACTTGTTGAGCCCGTTCCGGAACCACCATCAATAACAACTAAATCCTTCAATTTGCTGGTACGATTATGTCGAGGAACCATGACGTCACATCCGATAAAGCTTCCCCCACTAACAGACCGGCGGCCGCCGGCTATGATCTATCGGCAATAAACCGGACTTACGACGGCTCAATACACAGGGTCGTGTTAATATACGGCTAGCACGCCGCGAGAATCCAGCATCCGTGGTGTCGGCGGCGACGGCGACAGCGGTATTGGCGGCGGTACACTGTTGGTAGATGTGCGGTGCGGTTTAGTGGTGGATTGGTAAATGAATGAACGTTCCCGCATTGGTACCGATACCCGCACTTATCTGTTACGGCAGATGATTTTTTTGTCGCATTTTTCGTTCGTAGTTTTCAATTAAAAATGACAAAGAGCGGATGGGCCGACGGCCGTATTGTTTTTAATGGACGCAGCACATCGGAAACATCGGTTATCGAACACTGCTGTGATGAATGCCGTCACAGGTCTCGCGTTGTTGATCAAAAAAAGAAGGTAATTACAAGCACCGATTATTTACGAAAGAAGTGTCATTCTTCATCCTCAACGTATGTTACTACCTTTAAAAAGACTACAAATTTATACTTTCATGTTTAAAATACATATATACTGTGATTAATGGTTATTATTAAATATTAAAATGTACAATAATAAATTACACTGCTATATTAGCATCATGTTGTATATTCTCAATTGTATAGAGTACATAAGATAGCAATAATAACAGAATATAATATATTTATATTTTATTAAATCACTATATATAAGCATATATAATTGATGTAGTACAAAAATAAATATATTAGAAAGAACAGAATATACGAAGACCTTGCAGATCTGATGCAAATTAAAATGTGTTCCAACAGAAACAGGGTTCAGAACACATGTTATTAAATGTAAATGAAATAAACGAGCACCAGACGAGAGTAGAAAGAGGATCACGAATGTCGACGCACTCTGAAAATGGAAAGCGGTTTAGGAAGTAGGTAGAAGAGAACGACAGAGATGGGACATGTGAGAAAGAAGAAAAGGATGAGAATGGGCGCTAAACAGCCTGTCACCGAATTACGTAGGCTTACAAAGATGGGAGCGGCGAAGTAAAACGATTCTAGCGCCATCAGCACCACCACCATCTAACTATGAATTACACGTTCACTTTTAACCGACTCTTTCGTGCAAGGTGGTATACGGGCGAGGAATAGGGTTACAGTGAGTTTAGTAAGTGGAACCATGGTACGGTATCGCTGTGCGAACTAACAGGGACGGGTCGTGATTGCCACGTGATTATGGCCAACACAGGCGCTACACGTTTTCGAAATGTGTTCACGGGATTGGATTCTGGGCGCGAAGGACGATTCAGAAGTCGCCGGGCCCGCTGACGTCATTCCGGTCAAGACCGTTATTCGAATAGCTCTACGGCTTTTAAATTTACATGTAAATCCGGACCGATTGAATTCCGGCGACCCGAACGCCTTTTATCGAAGTTTACATTCGGAGCTTTTTTCCACCATTTAACAAACAGCGACTACACTGTTCATTGGCCCTTAGGTCAGTGAAACCAACAAGGATGCCGGCATACCTATGCAAAATGCATTTCCGAGCTTCAGCGAGACAGTCGGAACTGTTCTTTTATTTTTTAAATAAACTAAAACATCAAACTCTAAAAACACAAATTTTATTGCAAAATGAATTATTTTCCTTATTAAAAGTTTTCTTAAACAAGATACTTGATTCGTTCCTAGACCTACACTGCCTAGCATTTAACACATGAAAGGAAGCAATAAAAATATGTCGTTATTATTCTTTATAATGACTGAGACAATAATGAAAAAACTGGTCACCAGGACAAACTCCAAATTACGGGGCCGTCACCATTAAACAGGAAAGTATGATAATAATATATACTATATATGGTAGTTGGTATGATAAATGTATTTATTTAATCATAGTTATCATTTTACTCTAATAGATTTTGCCAAGAACCATGGATAATTTAGCACCTCCACTTCAATGCCAAGAATACTCATTTATAAAAAACTTTGGAAAAATAATATATCATTAGCTGTAACAAATGTTATAATTAGGGCAATCTTGAATAATGTATCGTTAGTAACTTCTTCGTTTTAGTTTATCACTTAGAAAATTACGTACGAAATAGAGCGGAGATATGGTTAATCTAGGTTCGAGTATATAACCTTTTTCAAGGTCATTTCTGGGCGTTCGATAACGTCAAGGTCAACAGAATAGCTGTAAAAGAAACATTGAGACTAAAAGTTTTATAAACGTTGAAACAAGAAACTCTATTTTCTCCAAGAAAATAACATTATTATCAGCCGAAACTTCGTTTTGTAAATAATTCACTATTCATAAATGTTTCAGTCTAGACAATGAGATAATACAAAATAAAGAAATAACGACTGTAACGAAGTAAATTTTATAGTTATATTACAAGAACTTAATGAGTTTTTTATTTAAAAACAATAATAAAAATAATTTAAAAGTATTTTTCTGAAATAGAATATTCAATCTAAAAACAAATACGCAAAATTAGGTAATGAAAGTTATTAAAAAGAAATGAAATGCCAGTTTTAAAAGATGGAAAAACAAGACATCTCCTGTTATGGGATTTAAAATGTCTTAATTTTGTAAATATAAATATGATAGATTTGGCTGAAAAAATGTCAGATATCACTGCACAGTTCATGTAAATACTCAGTCATATATTTACAAGTAATTCACGTATTTCAATAGACAACAAATACGAGGAGCCACATATTAATCTCCTGAGTCCAGAATTTGCTTCGTTGGATCCCTTAGGAACGTCGCGGTGACGTACGTCCGCTAAACCATCAGTCACTCGTGCGTAACGTCACGAACGTCCAACGCCATTGTGACGCGCTATCATTCATTTCCGACAATGTGAGGTGCAACTGACTAACGGCCGTTGATCGATGTTCAGCGTCCGTGCTAGATTAACTGGCAGAAACTGATCCTGTGCAAAACCTGTGGCAGTATCTCTGATGCAAGTATCATATTATTTTACAAACATTCCATAACGGAACCAATTAGAAATTCTTCGCAACTTATATAGTTGTATGTGTATGTTTGTTTAAAGTCACAGGGTTGAACAAAAGTTTAATGCAAACCAGGGCCGTCTCGTGAACCATGCTGCTACCATTACTTTTATTAATTTTATTACTACAAAATATATCTAATAACATATTAAGTATGCAACATTATATTGAAACATATAACAAATATACTAGTACATATATGCAAGTTAACGATAACTTGCTAACTGTGTACATATAT
>JAGJTL010000069.1:1432253-1452258 GCA_022063505.1 Calosoma granatense | reverse complement strand
CAACCACTTAACAAATTGTAGAGGAAACATTCAAGGAGTAAAAGTAATAACTGCATTATCCTTGCTAAAATGAATTTGCCAAAAAATGTAGGGCAATGGTTACTGCTGGAAGTTATCTTTATTACGAGTTCCAAATAATTACTGGGATTTTATTTGAGTTCAGTAATCGGTCAAGTGATGCAATATAATTGTCGGAATGCTGGCGAGAAATAAAGTTTATAGCGTTCCTCAAATGAATAGAATCCTTTCGGGGAATCGCTGGTTTTCTAACGCGGCCCGGATACATCGCAAATTAACGTCGTGGGGAAACCTCTAGAGCGGGAACACCTTAATTAATATTTTCGTCTCGGGTGTGACGTGTCTGGGTGTCCTCGGATGATGGTGGAGACGGCTGGGGGGATCGAGAAGGACGATGTAGCAGGAAGCGGTTCGAGCGGAAGTGTCAAGCAATGTGCGGTTCGTTCCGGTAACCGCAGCCGCTCTAGCGGGACCCAGATACCGCTGTTCAGCTGACGTCATCAAGCTGCTGGATGGAACGTCGACTGTAGAAGGAGGTAACGTTCCAGACACGAAATGTAAGGGTTGGTGGAGGGGGTGGGCGGTATTTGTTGAGATGGTTGTACGGGCAATGGTAGCACTGCGTTACGGCTACTGACGATCCCCGAAATATCTCGTTCTTGATGTGCAGTTGTCGCCGTGGTTCGCAGGCCACGCGAACTCGTAAACAGTGGCGTACACATTTTCAACGAATCTCATCTCCTCTTTATGTATGTATTTTATTTTCATAATTACAGAACATGTTTTTTGCTGTACTTTTTTTGAATAATATTTTCTCACAAATACCCTACAAGCATATTTAACAGGACAATTATATAAACTATTTATTGCGATACATACGTAATTGTATAAAGTAATATTTCATTGTAAGTGATGATATTGCATTTCACTTATCTATATACATATATGATTTATTTTTAAAAGTACACAGCAATAATATAGAAATTGTTTAATCATGTGATAGCAAAAATGCTATTGTCCTTCAAATAACATGAACACAATAAAAATATCACTTGAATAAATAACTGTTACGTATAAAGTAAATGCGAGACCAAGCCAAGATAGAAGTTTCATATTATAATGAGCACGTTTAGCTTTTTTCATAATATTCATTACAGCATGAATTTAGTAATAAGAAAATTATTCTAAAGATCAAAATATGTATTCATATACCTAATTTGAAAATATCAAATGCGAGTAAATTAAAGCAAGAAATATGAAAGTTATCGATCGAATGATAATTAATTTCCCTAAACCCAATTAATTTCAACACTTCTCTTGAAACTTGTACTTGCAAGAACAATAATATATTCGTACTTGTGCAAGAACTAAATTAATTGTTCAGTTACTACGGACCAATTCAAATAAGGTCATTTAGTTTAGTTTGGCCTGTAAATATGTAATCTATTAATTTATTCTGGACGAATGTCCATTGTTCAACATAGAAATATTTTACACAGAATATATATTATGGAATATTACAATTTTGTAATAAATTTAGGATACTATTGCAAAATGGAATAACCAACTTTTATTTTTCTATATTATGAATTAGAAATACATCGATATCGTGTTACTATTTCGCGCAATAAACAAACGATATATCAAGGGAGCCACCCCGTTTTCGGCGCTCATGTGTTGCCACGAACCACTCACCGACCGGGTGAGCAAGCGTCGTTGAGTGAACCAAAGAGAAAAGCAAGCAGAGGAGGGGATAGATGGAGAACATGCTAGACTCTAATTTGTGATGCTTTTATCTCGGGTGGCTTGGTGTGTGCTTGTGTGTCTGTATGTGTCTGAATGTATGTGTGTGTGTGTTCGTGGTAAGTGCTAATGTTTAGCCCCGCCCGATGATGGAACCCGGCCACTCGACGCACGCGAGATGTTGCAGCTGACCGCTAGTGAGCACCCGCGATCCCATCCGTTATCCGGACCAGAAACTGCAGGAAGTCACTAGGTAGGCGCTGACATCCGACACACATACATATACACACACAGACTCAGTGTCTATGTGTGTACACAGTGTTATTATAGCCTGCAGGAGAACACTCTTGTACCACTGCCATTGTATGCATAGACGTTATTAATATCCGATCCTTACGCATCATTATACCGTTATTCAAGAGTTCACTTTTAAAAAGAGATAGACGAGACAATCTTTGAGAAATTTAATAATATCATCAGTCGCATCCAGACTCGAATACAGATCGAAACGTTTTCAAAGGATTCTAACTCAAGTCTGGCGAGCATTACCTCGAAGTATAAAGAGTAACGAAGAGATTTTTATCTTTTTTATATATTAACGTCGTATTTATCCTCTTCTCTCACACGGAAAATGGAGAAGAATATTTTCTCACGACAATAGAGAGAGGGTTTAGTTGAAAGTAATACGTGGATGTAATAAAAAAGGTTATAAGGGGCAACATACGAAATAATGGAACACTGTCGATTCGTTCATGCAAGGAACTCGCATTTTCTCTTATTGTTTTATTTTCCCCTTTTATTAACTGCGTTGAATTCTCAGCATATTTCTCAAAAGCCAAATTCTTCTGTAATCTCGTATGTGCTGTATATCCAAATAATACAAGTGTAAAACTTAAAATCAATATTTACACATTTGTAAATGAATTATGTACGAATATTTTAAAGTCTCCGTATGATGGATAAGTACCGTTAATATTTTTACAAACCCGAAAAATATAAATATCGTGTCTTATTTCTTTGCACAATCCCGTAACGGTATCATTTCAAAATCATGAAAGAAAATTATAAATGCCTAGTATATGTATATATGTATGTATATAATTTTGTACAGTATGCGTAAAACAGATTAGGATAGGCTTTTGCATTTGGACAAGTTTTTGTAACTGTGGCCGACACTGTGTTATTCCAATTGTAGCTATATTTCATTCGTATTCTGTTTTATGCTGAAAGATGAGGATTAAACTTTTATAGTAAATCCTTGTTTCTGCTTTGTATTTCAATATTTGTGAAGTCTAATTCCGCAGGATACTTTGTAGCTTCGCCTTAATTATGGAGTAGCAGAATCCAGTTCGGCTCATCTGCTGCACGCATGGCTTTGTAGAAACAGTACAGGGACGAAATACAAGCGCACAAGGATTAGCAGCTGTGGCATATCCTCTGCTCTTGCACGTAAACGGGTGTGTGTTGTGAAATACGTTATCGACACGAGAAAGGGATTAATTAAATCCTGTACGTCTCAGCGCCGGTCTTAACCGTATTAATCAAAACAATGGAAGGACGCGTTCGCGCAAACAAAAGCCGGTCTTCGTGACGCGAAACAAAAAACAACATGAGTGCTGGGACTTCTAACGGCACCCGGTGGCAAAAAGGAAAAGTGTCTACGTACGACGCCCTAGTCTATCGTCGACGTTTTTAACGACATCGGTTTAATGTTTCGGCCATGGCGGAAATGGAGCCTGTCACCGGCCTAGCCATTTACGGCAGCAATTACGGCACATATTTGTAGATAATCTGGTCGGGGTACGTGCGTATTATTTATGTGCCACCTCTAATTGCCGCATCGTTAACCGTTCGCGATTGCCCAGGCCAACTCGTGGACTTATTAACGCAATCGGAACGCATATCAGTACCGCCTGACGTTCATGCCCCTTCACATCTACCGACCATGACCCTGTATTTCCTCTACCACCTCTATATATATAGTAGTTCCATCTCTGTGGACTGTCGACGGCCACGATATCATGCGGTCTTCGTATCCTCCCGCTAATTAATATAGATTGCGTGGCCAGAGCGCGCGGCTTCCAGCTACTGCCACCGCCACCGTAATTCCCGCACAAACACTCATATAACTTCGACCCCTGCATCCGATAAAATATCATATTCACAACGTTACGTTTTCATTGCTGTGCTTTTGTAATTCTACAGCATTAACTTTCTCCAGATCCACGAAACGTACGTATTAATAAATATCAATGAATGAACACGAACAAGAAGTCACATTTGTATTTATTTTACTGGAAATTTATTACAGTCAATTTTATATCAACGAGGTGAATATACTGTTAATGGAATATGGAAAAGATATAAATCATTTTCATTTTGACTCATGCACATAAATGTGTGGGTACGGTATCTAAAAAAGTAAAAATATTCTGTCAGAGACATTCCATTTAGCAATTATATTTCGGGCAAATGAGCATACACCCTCCGAGCAGCATATAATCTATATAGTTTAAGTTATAATATGTTTTCGATATTATTCGTAAATCTGAGGAAAGCCTGGCCAATAACCTTCCCAAAATAGAGAGTTAATAACGTATATTTGTTCAGAAAGCTGTGTGACGTGAGAGAATCAACGGTAGTTACTCAAAGTAGTAATGGCATGGTCTATAAATCGCAGCTGTCACAAACATTTCAGCAGTATCTCACATATTTCTTGCACACTGAACGCATCTGCCGTCTTGTGACCTCTGGTGTTATTCCATTATTAATCTAATACCATGTTTTCGCATCAAGAAAAGAAATACGGAAATAGTTCTCAGAAACTAAACCAGATATGATTTTAATAAATCACAAAAATGTATTTTCCAACTAACCAGACTATCTAAAATAAATAGATAATCGCTTGCTATGCGATAAACATTTCTTTGCTCTGGAATGAAAAAAGAAGAACATGTAAATATTATTTTATTACTCAATGCAGTCTACAAAAGTTGAAAGGAATTATAAAATACCTTGTGATTATTATTTATGTATGGCATTTATAACTTTATAACTAAAGAATACAAGGAGAGAATTGGCGCAAGTATTCGTCGGATTATAACTTACAAAGAGTTCAAGAAGGGAATTTGCGAAAGTACTCGTTGGTTTTTTTATTCGTATACTTGTCATTTTTTGCATTCATTATGAGTTCATTTTGAAAGTGAATATTCCCAAACTGGCTTGGAGTAGTGGTGTTAGCGACAACGGTTCTCTTTATTCGAAAGAAGCGTAAGTGTAGAAGGAAAGGAAAGTGAAAGACTGTAGATGATTGTTGAAGCAACCACCTGCATCAGCTGTACGAGGCGACGTAATACATTTTATCCGGTGTAATTCTCGACATGCGTTACGCTTATTGAACATTGTGGGCGCTCATGTACGACTGCTCCTATATTTATTCAAGGTATGATTCCATATTCAAATATGCAATTTTAGGAGAAGCGACGTACGTTCTTCCTGACAACAGACAGAATGTGAAAGGCAACGCACGTAAGGGCACTTCGGCACTTGATAGACGGAGAACATTTTTTAAGAATTCCGACAAGGCGATTTGTATGGAGATTTGCGTAAAGAAATTCCGACGACGCTCCCCCAACACATTGTTTTTAAAGAAGCAGACTGGCCCGGACATTCTTTTCACCTAGAAACCGTCCGTTTGTTGTTCGACATGCTGGAAAATATAGTGTTTTATTAAAGACTGTATTTCCCACTATAAAGAAAACACGTACAAGTAAAATATGTGAGATTCGAGATCATTGATAAATAAATTCTTCTCTGATATGGTAAACCTTATTACTACTTCTGCAGAAAACTGGCGCTATAAATTTCTCAGTGTTTCTAGTTATTCTGCTAATCATGTTTTATTATCCTAGGATTTCAAACTTGACAATGAGATATAAAATGCTAATTTTACCGGATTTATTTTGCACATAATGTTATATCACTTTATATTTGGTATGTATAGTATTTATATTTGGTTCATCTAATTATAATATATATTATTTTATTGATATTAATACATCAATTATTCGCAGATGCCAGACATTCTTTCAAAAGGTATAATAACGAAAAAAATTAATAAAACTGAACATGTTCAAGTATTACAATAAGATCTCCTGAATTGTGTATATTAATATTGCTTATTTCAGTGTATACTTATCATTAATGTGTCTCAGGAAATAACATTGATTCAAGTGAGCAGCAATGAAACAGTAAAATGGCTATCTGTAAGTCCGAAATAAAAGTGGAAGTTTTCACGAAGGGTGCGCTATTTCATCGTGACTTACATGACATCAGTGATAGTAAAGTGCACGAACGCGCCCATATAAATCTGGGCCAAGCAGCAATCACGGCGATTGTTTCTTATCGACATCAGCATATCCCTACCCGAACGTTTACGTCTGTTTACTTATTAAAGTGACGACATACCATTTCGAAGCCTGTAGGCTATTTTATTAGGGAAAGGAAAGGTCCCCCCGACAATCTTTTACAATCCTTCTCATGTGCGTGAACGTGTTTGCGCGCACGAACAATACAGAAACGACAAAGAGGAACAAGTAGGTAATTACTATGGCAAGTCAGTAATAATTATGACAAATGGATTTAATTTCAGCAATACTACTAAATCAGAATGATTAATTACTTCGATAACATTTAAATAATAAAGATCCATTTAACTTAGCGGGAACTGTCACATTATGACAATACATGATAAGCACTTACGAATACAATATTGACAAATGTTTGAATGCAATCAAATTTTGTTCACATTAAGCATAAATTATTTATTGCTCGCTGTGGCTACAACCATTCCAGCCAGTAAAGTGGATATTTATGAACATATAAATGAAAAAATGTGATCGATTTTACTTTTTGGTTAAATGAAAAATCAAAGTTTTTAAATTACAAATAAAATGTTTCATTTTTAAAATAAATACCAGGACTGCGTGTGTTGCCTATGAAGTAATCATTTTCAGGGGATGATAAATACATGGTTTTATGCAGTCACACTTTACGATTTATATGCAATTTTTCACGGACCAACATAGATTTGTGTTCGTTTTTTATCAGATTTTTCTAAACTCCGAATTTTGTTCTATGATATAAAATTTGCCCAGTTTTCAACAAAATTATCGGACGTGTTAGCGAAATAAATCGAATTTCTAGTAAATTTATTTGAAAGATTGGATACCTTTGTACTTGATTCATGCAAATATACAGAATTTAAGTAAATTTAATAGAGAAGTAAATTTTATATTTTATAGATATTTCACATCAATTCCACGGCCATAGCTTAATAAAAGGTGTCCAATATTTTACCCTATTTTTATATAAAAAAAAATATAATATAACAATGAATCTGTGTTCAGATATAACCCAGCCAGTGTGTTGGAAATTATAAAGCCTATTCAGACTCGCGCTAACAGTGGCAGTGTAGCTTCAGATAACAAAAACGTTTGTAAAAAAAAGCGAAACTAGAACGTAATCCCAGACAGGATATTGCACCCTGTGAGTCTGATTTCATTGATTTCTAGTGATCAATCGTGTACGCATACATGAACGTGTAACAAATGTGCCAGAACGCACAAATCCACGTGTTCATCTGCGGACGACAAATAATAACTCGTGGTGACATTATTTGTTCGTCCAAAATCTAACCCCGGACACGTGTGAATATGTGAACGATTTGCTTTGTACGATTACGGCATGGCATAACACCACCGTGCACATATAACCGGATCAACATGTTAACTCGCGTATGTTGTTAACGCGCTCCCGTCCTCACCACTGATCTCGCGTTTCAGATTAACAACGCAATCTGAACGCAAATCCTCAACAGCTACGCGTATTTCAAATTAGACACAATCCTATATAAATGTGTATCTTAAAATCTCTCATGAATTTCTGATGTCGACGCAACCACACTGCCTTACGGCTGTAACGCTGCACAGAATCCTTCCTCCTTTTATCCTCTTCACTTCACCCCACATATTCACATCAACACTCTTACACACCATTCCTGCTGTGCATGTACCTACATGCTCTATGAACTGGTTCTAATCGAGCGGTATCAAATTTACAACGCAACTTAAAATGAAAATATGTAATCTGGGGTTTACTACAAATTTAAAAATCTGGAAAGGTACTGATAGTTTTTCGTTTGAAGTTAACTTATGCGTCATTTGTAGAGATCTCATCATAAAACCAACCTTATTAAAATGCACATAGTTCGATCACATGTGATGTTATTTTAATGTTTCTATTTTTTTATTATAATAATGGATCGTAAACAATGGCAGATCTACCATGACGTTTATAATGCTTCAGGTCCAAATGACCGAAACACAAAGTGGCACCAGATTCAAAAAATTTCTTTCTTTATAAAAACTTTTCTTTAGATTTTAAAAATCCTGAAGCTTATTAACTTAATGTTCCCAAAAGCGAAAAGTTATTATAGCATGCGTTGCAGTAGCTGATGACAAGATAAGTACGAAACCACAAACTGTACTGTGAAAACATCAAACTTATATTGAAACATGTAAGGGAAACTTGGTATTACGAGACCTGATAATGTATTACAATCCATGATTAAAGTAATGAAAATTCAAGAGATAAAAATTCGCGAACATCAACCGCAACGAGACGGGCTAAGATTACAGCAGCGTCTTCGATAACAAAACAAACCACTCGGTATAATAAATCCGACCTATAAAGACCCCGGTTTAAAATTCCCGTCACATTGAACCGACCCGAAGAACATGGGGTCGTGAGCGACGGGCGTTAGAGTTAGAGGGAAACGGGCGGGGGCAACCAAATTGACTGAAATCCCGTCCTGGCTTGAAGCCGCGGTGTTAAAGGATTCGACTCCCGTAACAAGATTTCCCGTTGCTGATTTATAGTGACACGGCGTTGAGAAATAAACTTTGCCGAAAACTTGAGCCGTGCTGCAAGACAATAGGGCAAGCGAGCGTACGCCACCTGATTGAATTACAGGCAACGTTGTTGGTATGAGCGGTATAGGTACTGAGGTGTGGGCTGGGGTAACAGCAGTACCGCCAACAACGGCGGTAGTGGCGAGCCGATGGATATTTATTAACGAACAGCCTGAGAATTAATTGATCCCACCTTCTGTCTAACATCAATCTTCAGTTCACTCGATATATGTTTCTGTTTGGGCGGAAAGCGTGCACAGTTGTCTTTCGGCAATCATTTGTTTCGTCTGTGAAATAATGTCTACCACCGATTTCAGTTTTATTTCTCTTAATTTATATACTTTGTTTGCTTCTATAAAGTACGAGCTTCAAACAGTTACTCGGAACACTTACAACAAATCAGCTAATCGATAAAAACCCAATCACATTTCTAACGTAGTTTGTTATTGGAAGTAGTGATTTCAGTTATTTTCCTAACATAAATTAAAATTGCCATCACCATTATAATAAATTATAATAGATTTCAGATTTTATTCGTCCGTAATATAGTCGGGAAAAAACAGTAGAAAATTAATTGGAAACCAGCAATGAATTTATATTTGTGTATTTAAAATTATTACTGAAATACTGATATAATACCGTCAATAATTATCATTAAGTTCTACACAAAATGTGTGTTTTATTGAGAATATACTAACTACTGTATTTGGTTAAGCAAAATTTTTTGCTAGCTGCATTAAATAAAACTATAAAAACTCGCTCTCTTTTAAGTGTCGCACACAAAAAGTCCCTGCAGCTCAACGTTCCCGTTGAATATAGGATGTCGCACGCGTAGCTACCATCGTGGGAACCGGGACGGATTTATATCATTCGAGTACCTATAAAAACGCTTTATCTCAGTCCAGGTGTCGGGACACGTCGGCAGCACAGCGCCGATACCCGGCACACCAAATACGTACTGAAGACGGTTAGATAGTCCGGAGGACGAGGAGGACCGGGAGGTACATCACGTGACAGCCATTTAATTTCAACCCTATTAAATCCCCATAGGTGATGGTGGATGGATAACGAATGAACGTTCTTCTTCCCGAGCGTCACTCCACTGAATAAATCCGGGCGTTCTCACCCGTTGGTAGTTGTTTGTCAGTGTCTGTCTGTACTATTCGTCCATCACACGTCCACCAGTAGGCCCAAGTTCATTTTGAAATGATCTGTGTATACATGTGAGTATGGAAGTATATACATTCCAAACTATATATATACGTCGCTGACCCAATCGTATTTCATTATTATCCGCTTTTAAGGGATTAACATTTTCTATAGAAAAGCGTATTTGTTACAAAGTGTGTTCCGCGAAACCCTGGGGTTCCATGAAAATTCACTAATTTGAAATATAATGTACGGCCATCGTAAGTCATTTCATATTTATCCACATTAGCACTAATTTCCTTATGTTACTTGCAGCCATTATGCAATTTTCGATAAGAATATGAAAACTTTTAAGTTACGTGAAAGTATTTATTTACGTTGTAAATTACATTGGCAGTTGTATTAATAAGCATTTTTTCGTATTTTGAAAATCCAAGGACATGTCGTCCTTTTTTATACGACCGTAAATGTAATGCAGAAGATAAATGAATATTTTATCCACAAACATTTTGATTTGAATGGGATATTATTATTATTATATTCGAACTTCGGGGGACGACAGCCCAACTGACGAGTTGGTATCACGAACTTTCGTTGGTGGCCTTGTCTCTGTACATCATAAGATTGTAGGGTTCCACGCTTACCTTCAAAACGGAAAAGGGTTCCATATTTAAAAAAGTTTGAGAAACACTGGAATAGGGTATTGAATATTTGAACCTACCAACAACAATATATGGTATGCCTATACTGCAAAAATTTTGTTTCATTAATTCCTTCTAGGTGTTTCGAACGATTTTAAAATGATTTTTTAATGATTTTAAAGATATTTCAATTTTTTTAATTTTTGTAATCACATGCCTTGAAAGTAAAAAATTCGAATATTGTTATAAATATATTCGTATTTAAATTAAACGATCAAATGATATTTATGTACATAATTCATAATTTATATGAGCATTTAATTTGACAGAATTATATAAATGAAATAAATTTATACATAGGAGTATACGTAAAAATCATATTTCAACACTTAATTATTTGTTAGTATTTTCGCATTCGCATCGCCACGGTAGACATATATATTTGCATTGCATCCATTATTTTACCTGCACAGCACTAAGCACTTTTAACATAAAATATTTGCTTCGTATTTCGTACAAATGTAAAATTGTTCAATTCACACATGTTTGAGCTTGTAAGATTTTATGAAAACGGTAGTTGGTGGAGCGCGTGATGAACGTACAGATGTGACATGTGCACAGACATCGATCTGTAGGTTGACGTTCGTTTTGCATCTGGATATTGCATCCCAAGATATGACACGAGAATACCATTTCATACATTTTACACGAGAGGCATACAGCAGTGCAACGGTAACTGTAAAGCGTTGCAACCTAATCCGAGCATTACTCTGCGATGTGCGGTGCACTACACGACATCACTTTTAGCTTGATGGATACGTATTGTTGCACGTCGAAAAACGACAATGTTAATCAAATGAGGTGAATCGCGTGCACGTCCAGACTAAGCGAAATAGAGCTCTGGCATAGAGGATTGCACGAGCGCCACTGTGTATACGCTTTGTACAACGGGATACTTTGGGCGTTTGTTAACGAAAAGATAAATGAGCGAACGGCAGACCTTTTCAAACAGAAAATAAAACAATGCGGACGTAACTTTTAAAAGCAACTTCATAAATCAAGACTGGTCCGTATTCCAGGCCAAAAGGCCGACGACCAATTCATACGATAATATGGCCAGCAAAATGTTACGTAATGTTATATGTTTGCAAAATACTTCTGACACTGTCATATACACTGCCAATCACTTTTAGAAAATAAAAACCTAGTATACAAATATTTTTCAAATGGTGTCTCATTTTTATTGAAATAAGCTTTTTTGTAAATATAACATGATTTGATAAAAATTGACAGATTCTACTGCGTAAGCTCAGAGGATTCGGTTTCATTTTCCGCAAACGGAAAAAGTACAAAAATATTCTTTTTGTTTTTATCAGTTTCGAGAACACTGACTTTTTCATTTGATGCATACACCTGCAAATAGTGCTATTTATTCATTTAAAATAGGAAACTCAGAATGAAAATTGTTATAAAACCAATTCAAACACGATTAACTTCTGTTATCGAAATTCATGGTCTATGCTTGATCCTACTGGCGTTTAATTCGTAGACGAAACTCCGATCGTTCAAGATTAATCAAAGAACAGTCAATATTGATGGCACAACGGGAGGCAAGGATGTAAAGGTTCGTGGAGAAGATGAACTGTGGGGAGGATGGGATACGGGCGGACACAGATTAAATCGCGGATGTCACGAGGCTTGAGAAACAATAAATCAAGCGGAAAATCCAGCGTGCTACCCTACGGAAGAACAAGCAGCCACACCACAAATGCACGTCGTACGCACACAGTTGTTAAATGAAGATGCATCGATGGCAGCAGGATGAATTATCATAACATTTACAGTGTACGTGTCTATGACGTAAATGTTTTTATCTTACTTTACAAGCTGCACTGATTTCACTGCGCCATCGTAAATATTTCATCAAATATTTAGAGAAACGAAAAATGCATGCAAAGAAAATATGACAATACAATTCCTACAACGAATTCTGAAGTGAAAATTGAAATAAACGAAGATCATTATCGTACCGTCTCTTGCAACTAACCGAAAATATCATCAGTAAAATGTGTTGACTTTATTAATTTCAGGGAATAAGCGAAATGTATAACGTTATTCATACAGAAGTTAATATTAAATGGTGTACAACAAAGAGAGGTGAAATAACTGTGCAACATTTCTTAACAATGAGGCACAAGTTGTTTCGTTAAATTATGTTTCCAGCAAGGAACCATTGTGAGAAATAATACAACCTGAATTTAACCAACAACAATTGTTACAATTTCATAATTGTAATATTTCTTCAATTTGGACTACACAAAATTATTTTGAGACTAGAAAAATTTTGATTTTACTTTTATTCAAGCTGTTTCTTATTGTTTGCATCAAAATTAATTTTGAAGAGAATAAAAGTGTATTATCATTCAATAAATACATCTAATTACAAAATCTACAATAATCTGAACGAAAAAGTTCGATTTTAATCATCAAATCAATTTAATATAGTTAGAAATCAATCACGATATTTTTTTAAATTATTTCTGGTTAACGGGAAATTTGATGAATTCATGTCTGTTTTAATTTTTCGTGAATATTTTCATGCAATGAATTATATGTGGATTAATTTCATCCGTCAAGAGATACTATTTCATTTATAAATCGATCATACCAATGTCGGGAATCATTTTTTGTGAATAATGGCTGTATGACGTTTACGTGGCTTCCACTACGTCTTCGTGTGTATTCGGGTGTGGTCGAATTACGCCGATTTCCGGTACATTATGCCTGAATCCCGGATCTCGACGGGATCTCACTCCACACTGGGCATGTTATTAAAGCGACAGTTCCCGTAGAGGTAAAAACCCGTCCAGTCATCCCATTTTCTCTCCTTACCTCTCGCATCCGTTCACGAAAACTACTTGCCTGTGCACATCTTCTCTCCGCGTCATGTAATGACTTGCTGGCCCTAATGACCTCGACGATTAACGTCATTTCAATTTTGTTTTGCTACCACTGATTACCAAGTCCGGATAATAAGGAAATAGATACGTGATGAGATAGATGCAGATAGCAGGAGCGTAGTGATTTTGTGCTCCAACTGTTTATACAGCTGACGTTTGATATATACATATACACGCCCGAATTAACCGTATCAGTGCCTTTCTCTGCTCAAGGCTAACTATACACCGTCTAATACCTGATAACGTCACATACAGTCAATCTATCTGCACACATTATTAATTTACTAATTATCATATCCTATTGGCATAGTTAATTGCTTACAACGTACATTATCAATTATCTACATAATATCAACTATCCTCTATTTTCCGGTATCTCTGAATTATCAATGACATAAGCCTATCATATCGAATGTTTATTTTTATTTTATCGAGTGACTTATCACTGGTGTTGTTGGTGATTTTTTATTAGTATATGTACAACGCGTTATGGCGATTAGAATTACATGAAATCCGATTTAATTGTTCTATAAATTCATCATACGGTAGTAGAGCGTTAGTCATTTATCAATTATTTATGCCTACAGTGCTCTGTGTTACACAATAGAGTATAGTTGGTGCACGGGATGATTTGGGTTGCGGAGTCTGTCAGCCGAGTATTATTCGCCGGTACTGGTCGGGACTGGGGCTGGTCGCACTACATGCCGCCCGCCTTTCATCACTGTTTCTGGCGATGACCGATAGACCGTTTCTCTTCCAATATTTCCAATTGTAGAACTGTGGTCGTATGCGATGAATGAGCACACGCGATTATTTGAATTTCTAATCAGTGTGGGACCCGCTTGCAGGCAGCTGACGCCCATGCGTCACTTGTTATGAAAATTCGAACGTCAATATTAACATCCCTCCACAGTATTTTCTCAAATCATTTACTCCACGATTTTATTTTCAAAAAATATATTCTACTCTAATTCAATTCAACCATTAGTTATAACAGACCAAAAAATTGCAATATTTAAAGTATTTGCACATATATTTTTTTCTATATTTATTCTTTTAAGAATACTGGAGAATATTTTTTACGTAGGCTAAATAATAATATTGTACATAAAATACAATAATAAAAGTTCTACATGGTAAAAACAAATATGTGTATTTAGTACGGTATTTATTTTCCATATATATTTTTATTTTTTATGAGCGAATATTTTGTATTTACCTCTATAATACAGAAAAAAATTGTAAAATTATGGAAAGGCAAATATGCGAATTCGGTCTATAGAGAAAACAGAGAATCATTGCTGAGGGTCATATTCATTATTAGTAATCTGTTATTTCGATATCAAGTTGTCAGCAATTTTGCGTTTTCAAATTTTGTTAAACATATTTTCGCAACACACATCTAATCTTGCACACACGAGTTTATTTTTCACTTCTTTCTTGAATATTTTGCACATAAATCTTTTATGCGGTGCAATATTTTTATATTCCTTCTGTAACAGTGTTTTATACAATCGGACAGAAAATACGAAGTTTTTTGTATTTTGAATTTTTGCTCCCCAATATTTGATTTATGTACGATCCAAAATTTATTTGATACAGTTTTAGATTTAATTAGGAGTTAACGTAATAATTTCAGCATAAATTTGGGCTTTATCGACGCAGTTTTCAATACTGCATAAAAGCCAAGTAAAAGAAATGATCATTAAATTTCCTATATGATTTTATACTTAAAAACATAGTTTTAAAATACAATTTACTTTATTGATAAAAAGTGATTTTCAAGAATTAATCAGCCCTGAAAATAGTCGTAGATAAACAATAAGATATAAAAAGAGAGATCGGCAAAATTAAAAACAAGTATGTTCACTTCTGTTCTCATGTAAGGTCAAACAAACAACATATGTCTTCTTTAATATCCTCAGGACCTAAACTTGCTAGGAGGGTGCTCCCCTATTTCTGTGTTATTCGGCAGGAGCACTACCTGCGACGAGAAAACAGAAAACGGACCGGAGCACTACGTAAGACCCTTCCTATATATTGTCTTAATCATCCCAATATTTATTAGTTTCTTTTTGTGTACTTTTTATTTCAAGTAAGATTTCATTTCGCTTTTGGCACTTAAAGATCTTCACCTGATCAAACAATGAACAGCAAATATGTTCCAAGCAAATATTTTCTAGCACACATATGTCATATGCCAAGCTTTTACCAAATTCAGACTACTAAATAACTGAAAGTTGTTTTTTGTTTTCTAACGATTAAGTACTGAACGAACAAGTAAAAAGTGAAAATATTAAATAATTATCAGTTATCATAATCCAAGAGCGTAAATTTTAATTTTTAATATTTAATCTGATATAAACTTCATTTTACCACAGTATTATACATTTACCTTATACACTTCATATATTATTACAAACCAACTATACTTATCTAACTACGTCGGGAATCTCAGCTATATTTTTATTTATATTTTACACAATCATGCATATAGTACAGTGCAAGATACTGGAATATGTATACATATACTGTACAAGTACCTATGTCGAGCATGATCCGCATTTCATATTTATAGTGAAAAGGCAGCAATTTAGTGTTTTGTTCGTTGACTTAACCTAGTTTAAGTGTGTTATAAAGTGCAGATATAAACTTGTACCTCGATAATTTCCACTTCGCTTTCCAATTTTCGATCGCACATTAAACCCTCCCCAACAGGATTCCATTTGGCATATATCACATTGCAATAAATCTCACCAACGCCGTATCATAAAACAAAAGTAAACATGCTGATATATTATTAATCCACGCCTTGAAACTTAATGGTGCTCTTCAAGTTACAGTTTTATATAGCTTTTAATAAGCTTTTTGAGAAACGCGCGCACATTTTAGTGCCAAAAGCTCATTGTTTCATACAGGAAGACATTATACTGGTGCATGGTAAATTCAGTTAACACAGCTATTGTTACAAAACATACAGCAAATTATATTTGTGTGCAGTCAAGCTTTAAACTTGTATACATACATACGTACATGAATCATACATATTATCCATAAAGCATATGAAATAACTGCTTGCGGGCCGTCATATTCGGGGATCGTAATAAAAGGATTACAGAATTATGTATTTTAAATAAAAATCTACAGCCAATGTTCACTGAACTATTAAACAGGCATTAGTGAACAACTTTCTATATGCATAGTTTTACATAGATTAATTTTTTGTAAAAGAATCACTTGAAAAGGCGAAATGAGAACAAAAATCGTGGTATTATAATACACAGAGAGAAAAATAATCGTGTAGAAAATCATCAAACGAATCTCAAGTTTACTCAAAGCTAAAAGGAACAAAACACAGCTACGGTAGTAAGCCTGGCAGATGCTGTAATATTCCACAGAGAGCACCGAGTACAATTGCGAACATCTCATCAGTAGCAAGCACGCTCGGCTTCAGTAATCACAAATAAGCAAGACATAGTCGTACCGCCCGTCACTCGCTCTCTACATATAGTATTCTCGGTATGTTTGAGTACACACAGAGAACCCGTGCACAGCTAACTGATTTCATATGAATATAACATTAAATATACATGAACATATAATATAAATGCCATTTATGAAATACTAAAAATACATTCTATATTCTTTATGCTTCATTCTCTTTGCGCTTCCCGAATGCGTATCATATCACATTTGATTACACAGCTAATGACATTCTTATCTGTGTACCGAATGGATCAAACGTGAATTAAACCTAATTCAACATTAACTAATATAGTAGAAAGGTCGGATTAAATTTATATTTTACTTTATAATTACGTAACCACAGCACCGATTAAAATAAGGGTACGAGACGTGTTTAAACTTTTATTTCTATACATACATATGTATATTTTTGTACTTATATGTACATGTATGTATATACTTTAAGAACACAAACAAGCCTTAATTCTTCTAAAAATTCCTTCCAAACCTCTTCATGAAATAACACATCAAATTTATCAATATATAGATTATTTCTCAGTCGATAAACCCGAACGACTCATGTAAAAAACTACTCAATTACTGGGATGAGTCTTCTTATGGATATAATCTTGATAGCATATAGTACACCATGTTTTATGCGAGGTGCGAATTACCCGATATTCAGTATACTTGACCCGGCAATGTTGGCAATAATTTCCGTTTGTATGCTGCGACGAAGGAGATGCCGCCCTCGAAAAATTCACGTCGAATATATTTAAATTTTGCCACTGCACAACGGCGCAAATTTGGCCCAATGCCACGTTAAAAGGTTCCGAGTTCCGATTGACCTTCCACTGGCTGCGCCCTCATACGACAAACCAACGAATGTCGGTTCTACTTCCTCTGTTATTTTACTAAAATCATTTCATTCGTCCTGTTCTGGCATGTACCAGTTATGCTCCCGATTGCGAAATAGCATTTCTTATCCCATATTCCGAAACAAGTCATCGGCTAACTCTACTGGGGCATATAACAAATATATATATAACGTGCTCTATGAAATGCATGAGAGAATAAATTATAGTATCTTGTTCAAGCCCGAAACATGAATCTTGTATTTGTACAACATTTACATGAATATTTAATCAATTTAAATAACAAACTGTAATGGTTAAATCTACATACATACACACGTATGTTCTTTTACATAATATAATGGAATCTGTAAAATTTGTATCACAGATGTAACTATACATAGTACTGCACGCGTTATTTTCAAAAATAGTTTTTCCCAATGCATTTCATACGAAAAGTGTTAATAACGTTATGCATTTGCCATTAATTGGATAGCACACCCTTTAAATCTCACAATTACTCGACACATAATTAAAAAATTCATAATATAACGATATAGTTATTGACAAAATTTGGTCCATAGAGAAAACTAATTTTGAAATCATATTTTCATGACAGATTAATAGGCTTCAACACAAAAATATTCACAATTTTCAACAATACATTATTGGAACTGTCATTTTTCATTAAGTATTAGTGCGAACTGTTTCTATTTTTAGTTGATAAACAGTCATGAAAATGTTATATTTCAAAATTGGATCTGGTTTTTTTACAATATCTTGTACATTATATTACTACACTTATATATGCCCCAGCACAAACTCTAAATAAAATTAATACGTGGGTTGAGCATGGTTTATAAATCAACAGGAAACTAGTACTGTTTCCATGGATATCATTGACTTTGAAACAGTATTCCTTATTAATGCATTCATTATAGAATATAGTATAGATGAATGAAAGAATGTACTCTGTAAACAATATTTTACTTTTATTGAGCAATTCATAAATTTTTGGTGTTTTATCTATTCAATTTCATTTCAGATCTTTTTATTTAATTTGTACTATTTTAATAAATAATGATTCACTTAATCTGCAAACTTGAAACGATTACAGTTATGAAAGCTGATCTACATCTGTATGAGTGTCGGCATACTGTCCACCCTTCAGATTTCGCTATAAAACTAGCTATATTAGTGTACTTGCTTCGAGAACGCACAAATTAAACATGGCGTCCGCTGAAAATGGCCTTCCCGTGTGATTTATACGAGCGCGCGTCGGGCGCCAAGCGTTGGCCCCGCAGTCATTAATTAAAAACTCCGCTGAGTGGTGTATGCGTTACCGATATCACATTACGTCATTACGTGTAAGATAATTAACGTCATACGACGGAGCAGAAGGGAATGTACGAGTGAACGAAATGCGCCACCATCGTCAACCGTCTGCTCTTTCACTTCGCAACCATCCTTGTTGTAGCAAAAAAACCCTTGATGAACCGGCATTTTCAGTTTACTGTCTTGTTTGTTCCATCACCCTGTTTGTTTGTCTGATAATACAATAACTTCCTATAACCAGCGTTGTAAGTTCCGCTTTTATCATGCTCTGATAAAAGACAAGTACCATTATGATGAAGAAATCATTCCTGAAAATCAAAGGGCTAATAACAATAAAGAGAACACTGTCGCTATCTTACACTGGTGCATGGAAAATTAACGTATATTGCCAAAAATTACATGGTAACAAAATAATTTCCAATTATGTAGTAATTCAATATCAAATATATAGTTATGTTTTATATATATAGTCTATATAGAACGTCCACAGATGTACAGATATGTCTATGTTTATATCTTCGATAGGTTTACTGTATTTGTACATGTATATATTGGCCAATAAAAAATAAAACGCAATGCACAATTGCCGGTTCACGCTTTTAACGTGATCCAACTGTCGTAGAAAAACAATTCCTGTGTATAATTGCTTTGGGAGAACTTTAATTAAATGTAATTTATTTCAACTGATTGGATTTCTTTAGCTGAAGCTTTTAATTGAGCAAGCGAACTAAGCGTACTTTGATTTTTATAGATATACAGTGCACTGGGAAACATATTTTATTATAGACATTATCTACTAGAATAATTAATTAAGCACATTTGAAAGTTATCAAACATAAGGTATATATTAGATTAACTCATTAACGAAC
>JAGJTL010000069.1:1406263-1426390 GCA_022063505.1 Calosoma granatense | reverse complement strand
CTTCTTCATGAAACACAAATGTGTAAATTCATTATACCAGTCTTGTTATTTTCAAGCGGTTTTTGGAATATCTCTAATAAAAAACCACGGCTAAATTTCTTGAAATATTATATAAATTTTTTAAATGGGCTACTATGGTATTTAGAAAATTATTTCTATGACGAGGTTCAATTTCCTTGTTCAATTTACATGTATCTTTGGAAAAGCAAAATATATTTAATTTTCATTATACATACATTCCGATTTTGAAAATTAAACATTTTATGTTCCTTCTCGAAGTTGGGATCATTTAACATGGAAGAAGAAATTTTCCTTAAGATTTAATTAACAAATCTCGTTTTTAAAACGGAAGCGAGAACATAATCCACTCAGTTGTAAAGTGCTTGCAGTTCACGATCCTTCAAAATGCAACTTATTTATGCAACGTCTTTACTAAACTAACATTAACCTACATAAGCTGTACTTATATATACGTATATACCAACTGTAAGTCACTATAACTGATGAAAACGCGCGAGTTGCTGTAAACAGATTGACCTAGGCTATTTTACTTTAAACATATTGTAATATTTAATCAACCACATGCAGTACCAACTTTTTTTTCTAAGAATTACGTATATGGCGGCCAGTATATCTACTAATTCAGTATAAAGTATATTAATTGAAAAAGAAAATTTAAAACAAAATAGGTGGAGTCCACATTTTCGCTACTTCTGTTATATATTATCCAGATCATCTGAAATATTCCCTTCAAGCGTGATATATGAACACTAAACAAGAGGAAATAATTTTATTTTTAATTAAAGGTATTATATTCTTGAATGAACAATAATTTAAGACGACCCACTGAGAAAAAATGGGATCGCACGTTCCTGCAACATCAGAGCTGTCGTCTAAAGTGTTTAATTGAAATGGAAATGAATTATACCCTAAAACAAGCTCTCCTTATCCACGGTGAAAAAAAATATTTTGTGTTTCTCCAATCATAAATCTCACGGCAGGCATTCGAACTTGATGCCATTTGTTGTGAATGTCTCGAGAGAAATTTATTAATATATGACAGTGTATTTTAAAAATAGATTTATCATCTGGAGGAGTTGGCTGATTTTTCAAAAACAACAGTGGAAACGTCTGTTATTAATTCCCTTTGTTGGTGATTCAAGTATGGTGCGCGGCATTCTTTACGAGTAAATGGTGAACAGCACGGGGAAGTAGGAAGCTGGCGCAGCATCCGACGAACACTTTATCACAGTGTACCTCATATACCTGAGATAAATGTCGCCTATTTTTATTCGTGAGCGTCACCGTAATCCGTAGAGGTGAAATAGCCCGCTAACGTTTTTAATTATTCAATACTCGACAACGATAATCGAGAGACGGCAGGCGGGTTATATGAGGAGCAAGTGAGTGCTCGCGCAACGTGTTACCTACACTACATATAGCTCAGTAAATGAACGTTGTCCCACTACTCGCTACGCTTCTCTCGTGAAGAATTTTAAATTGTGATAATAATTTCATGGCTTCTGAACAGTGTCTAACGGAGATAAGCCATAAACAGTTAATTGCAGTCATATACCGACGGTCGTAATTAAAGATTCTCCTGAAACCCTTTGCAATATAAGGAAGGAAATAAGAAAATATGTTTTGCAGAATTATTATGCCTATTTCATATTCATTGAAAAATAAGTAATAAAGGTAATACATTTTGATTATTTATATATGTATATGACTAGTCTTAAAATATATTCAAATAACTATGATTCATTTTTAGTGTGTATATTAACAACATCCATCACATTTAGTCACTTAAATTTCACAACTAATTGATTAAAGTTTTGCGTGTTTGCTAAAAATGAAATAGGTATTTATTTTTCGTAAGAAAGCTTTTAGGAGCTTATAATACATATTTAAAGAGTCATTTGAATAATTATCCTGGTCCTACATTTTTATCTTGTATATCAGATGTTATCACGTTGTTAAATTAAATTTCGGGTACAGTATTTGTCAGAGAAATGGAAAAACATGTAAATACAGCTAATTAAACACATATTTTTGTTGTGCAAATTGTTCCTTTATCATTGTAACGCAAACACTACCATTTTCTAGACGATTTCTGTCTTAATATTCAAAATGAAAGACCTAACGATAGACGATATTTTCCAGTAAGATTCATAATGAAATATTTCATTATCGTTATTATTATATGTATACATATCTCTGTTTCAATCAAATGAAAATTTGTGTGACTTATAATGCAATAAATTAACACTACCGTGCAATATAAACAAGTTTTAATAAAGAAAGTTATTAGTTTAATATTGAAAGTGAACATTTTCACACGCACACATTGAAGTTAGTCCAATATCATAATGTTGTCATGAGTATCTTCAGTAAGAATAATAAATAAATAAGGGCACACACAGAGTTAAAGAAATTATAGGCCATACAATAAACAACAATATTAAGTCGTCCTAGCGCTACAACAGCGAGAATACGTGCGACGCACTTACAGTGACAGCAAAAACATAAAATTCATTATTAAAGCACTCCAAAGGCGGCCCCGTAAACAACAACCCACTTACAACGACAACGTCATGTCCTTGAGCAACGAGAATTCGTAGCGGACCAGCATTCTTCGTTGTTCCAAGCATTATTTCTTTGTCCGACTGCGTAATTTGTTATATTTCAAGCATGAGTATTATATTTCATTAAGGCAATTTTTGACAGAAGAAATAAAAAGATAATATTTTACCTTTTACTTCCGAGTAAGCCGTGGTTTTTGTTAATCCGAAAGATAGCAGCTGCAATGGTAACCGCGACTCACCTTAAGTATTAAATATTTTATATGAAACCTTACGGTTGGACGGATGCTTAGAGGTTTTCACAAATCTGCACTCTCTTCTGGAATTACATCAGCTTGTAACATTCATTTCAATTACATAGAGCCGCGAGAGACTAACCGAATATAACGTGAAATACTCCAACGGGCGGGTACCAGTTAATCGTACCAACTTCGTTATAGCAGAGCAGTAATAACTCTTGCACTGCAGCGTAATCAACATCTCCCCGACAAATCATCATCGACATACTACAGCCTACTTGATTACTTACGTCATTTATCATTCAAGTACTACTTACTGTCTGTACGTACGTACGTACGTAGTATGTCCAAAACTAAACCTAAACTATCTGCCATTTCCACACATTGTATTTCAACGAAATCAATCTCACATACGAGTGTATATCGAAAGTGCTAGACGTTGTAAAGGCCTTTCGAAATAGTTACGAATATATAAATATTAATTCCTATAAAAACAGCAATTTCGCATATCCAACAACATAGAAGTTACAAGAAAGAAATATAATAATGCATTCTACAATTCCTGATGGAAAGTTTTATACAGTCAGTAAATTACATTTCATGTTTAAAAAATTTATAGCTACCTACTCGGAATTGTGCAAGTAAATAATACATTTTAAAACTATAGAAAACAACACATTGTGTAAAATATTATAGGTATCTGCACCTTGAAATCTATATAATTTTCATTCAAATTTGTTTTATTACTTTATTGTCGCGTGCTAGTTATCACAGCTGACGTATCAAATTAAAATTGTACGTATAAAATTTAAAACTCAGGAAATTGCTCTATCTCACGGCATTGATGCCAAACGTAACATGATTTATAGTATCGTGAACTTTATTTAGAAACTTTTACTGCGAAAAATATTTATATAGAAAGTAAGAAAATAAACCTTCCAGTGTAAAAAATATTTCTCATCATAAAATTCAATTCAACCGAGAAACAAAAGTATGATATATCCCGGTTCGTTTTCCAATACGGTTCCAGATTCAAATTTTTGTGACAGTTACGATTTTCTGTCGTTTCGAGTCGTTCCAAAACACACAATACGTCACCCTATGCTAGATCTATTTCACACTTTATACGACGCCACGCATCTTTTCAATAAATGAGTCTTCCCGGATTTACGCTCCGACAAAAACCAACCTAGTGAGCTGACAGTATGCGCCAATGCCAACCGAAGGGATGGATATAAAATAACGCAGACATCAAGGGAGGCGTATCTATTACAACTGTGAACATAAAAACGCATACTTGTCGTGCGGCGGGCGCCAGATGTTGTAGGAGATACCGACAGAGTATGAAGGCTGCAGGCGTGGCCGCCGCCGCCGCCGCCGCCGTGCTGTCCAGCGCACATGCGATTCTCTAAAAACACACCCGACATCGTACCGCGAACCTCCACGCTCCACGGTACCTCCCCGTACCCGGAATGTATAAATTCTACTAGTACGCATAATTTTTAACTTTTTAAACTGTAGTTCCCATGAGAAACAAATATCACGCTAACGGTTATTTGCATTCGTGGAAGAAGAATCGGAGAAAATAAAAACTTCTCTCTAGTTTTCCTGATATCCTTTTGGTTTATGTTTGTAAAACAACAATAATGTTCGTTATTAGATATACTGTTAATTAATTCTACACTTACTCCAACATGCATATTGCATTATTATGTTTATATAACATTTGTAAACAAAATAGTATGGTTTTTAAATAATTCACTAGCCAGTACACCTAACAACTAACATTTACTAAAATAATACACGAATGTAACTCTAATTCGTGGCGAATATCTATCGATTATTTGTGGATCAAGTATACAAGAAAACGGAAGGATAACAATTTTCGAAAGTAGCAGTGTCCGCCATCCATCAAATCGAGGATTGTGTTGGCAAACGGTGCGTAGAAGACACTGATACGTACTCAGTCTCTCAGTTCTACTCTCCGCCAATTAAACCAAGATAAGGAAGCACTGTACCGGAAGTGTCACGCCAGTAGACAATAGACCAACAGTTACGTAACCAAGGTGATTGATCGTGTAGAAGAGAAGGTACGTATTTACTTGACCCAAAGTTCTGTGAATCCAAACAGACGTACTCGTATATGAGAGAGCTGTATATGGTTCAAACAAATAATAGTACAATAAATTACACAAATTTAAAAACATTTAATTGAAATTCCTAACATTTACATGCACATTATGGATTTAAAACAAAAATGTAGATATGAATTTAATTAATCAATGTTGGCTGAATTATACACCTACATGTGAACATATCACAAACAAATATAAAGGCAGTTTTACCGCATTTATTTTATGCTATGTGCAATCTATTTTATGTTCTAAATGTAAATTCACCGTATTGATTTGAAAGTGTATTATATACAATAATATTACATTTATTCCTTGCTATGGTTCATAAATTTTAAATCGTTTTCAAAAGAGTTCCATAATTCATAATACCGCATATAAAGAAGATTTAAACACCAATATTCTCCGTGTATCATACATTGTGATATGTGATGGACGAAGTTTCAGTTTTTCAATTTTATTGAACATCGCGTATCTACCATTCATACGGCCGTATATCTCAGAAATGTCAGCTGCACATATGTTGAACATATCTATGAGCACAACAGACAATGAAAAGGTTCGTAAATAACTCCGGTGCTTTTATTGACGTGCAAAACGTACAGCGTACATAAATAACGTTTCAAGATGCATCCAGTATATACATATAAAAATAATACACACTTTCATTGTAAAACTGTCGGTCGTATATGTGAAGCACACCTGCGCAAGCATGTATGCACTGTTGGAATAACCCTTCAACAACCCTAGCATGGATGGACTAGTGTTAATAGCTGCCTGCGATGCAATAAAGCAGTCAGGCAATATGTGTTGGTATGCATGCATAATGAAATCATCTGACGAATACAATCCTAGACGTACGTACATATATACTCGGATAACCAGTTGCTTTATAATGAAAATATTTCAATTGAAACATGAACAGTTATTTTAATTAAATGACGCAATACGGAATATAAACATACAATAATATGTAACGAGAAAATTAAATAATACGTACTCTCGAATGAACAAAAATTATAATATTTAAAAAATTTTCAGTTACGAACAGAATAACATTATCTATTTTATTATTTTTTGTAGAATATCAACTGACTGTTATTACTTAATCTATTAAAGTAAGTGTACATATACCTATTTATTCAGGATTAATAATTATTTACTGTGAAGTGACTTTATGTGATTCAATTTGACACAAATAAATAAATGTATAGAAACTTATTTCATTCATGGATTAAAACGATTGCTAACTAGCAAACACGGTAAAATATTCATTTGAAAGAAATAAATTATGTACTTCATTATCTTTCGATATGCATACTTGGGGCTGTGTCGCATCTATTGCGTTTAATAATTCAGCGTCGCGGTGTGGAAGATATTGCATAAACGCGCCATGTACAGACCACCACCCGCATGAAAAGATCAGCACCGGAAGTCGTCGTCATTTATAAACGGTGGTTAATATCGTGCTTTGTAATGTAGCGTGCTGTGAATGTGGCATCATTCACTTCCGTGCCTCACAAAACCATTAACCATCCCGCTTGTATCCTTTTGTATAGCTGTATTGTAATAACTGACGTTACACCTTCAAAAACACTACAGCTAAGCTATGATTATATAAATTGCTTACAATGTCAACAAATCGCATAACAATGTTGTCAATAAACACGACAACTACGAACAGATTACATTTGTTACAAGTATCATACATAACTTCTTAATGGATATTACATACTACCATCGTGACATGTACAGTTATCCGAGGTAACACGATTTAACATGTTCATGTAACTTATTTAAAGTATGGAACAGAGTGTATCAACTACAAAAGAGATCAGCAGGATGAACTGCGTTGTGTATACAAACATTTATCGATCTGCAATTTGACGATTTAATCTTATTGGGTCAAAACCATAAATCTGTATAAACAACAAATCCGCATATCTTTTTTAAGAAGCATATAAAAATATGTGTCAGAAAAATGTTTACAAAAAGAAAGAAACTCAGATTCCGCTTAGTAACCCGCAAGCAAAAATCTACGTTACGAAGGAATTATTAAAAATATTAATTTTTAACTTATCAAAACATAATCTTGCCTGAAGAGCTAGAATTATGAAAATTAGAAATTAAAAATTTACTGCCAAGACATGATATTTTCAAAAACATGCTTTTATGTCAAAACAGATGTTATATCATCATAAAAACAATAAAAACACGTTTATATTAAATTTAAATCAGCAATTATTTTAGTTTTATTGAAAATATTTCCATTTTAGAGTACTTGATTGTACGTGAAGTATTGCGGGTTGCACACATGTATGGAGAGTGGTATCCAAAGTAAAAGCAGATTTCTGAATATTACGGTTAAAATTTCGTTAAATAATTATAAAAAGTGCATATAACACATTATTAAAGGAAGAAATATAATTACTAGTGATATGAATTGTTGCAAACCTTACCGCTATTTAATTATTATAATCCTTCTAGATTGCGACTGTAAATAATCTGTTCATTAAATTGGAATTTTTGTATGTTAACGTAAATAAAATACTTAACAGAGTAGTTATATTTTATCGAACACTCCATCACACGCGTGTTGTTTATTTGAAGCCGGCGAATATTTGTTAAAATTAACAATCCGGAATGATTATTTTATTACGCATTTGCGTGACTCTCGAAGCGACGTACCGTAGCTACTGTAGCGCCAGCGAGTGGACACTTTGTTAGCGGAAACACGTCATCATGGTCACAATGGACACCCGTTGTAAATGCGTCCTGCCTGTGACAATGTATTATGATATATTGTCCATTTCTATTAGCCAGGAAGGTAATTTATTAATTTGAAAGGGCATTTCACTTGTACTCGTGTATAGTGAATGCTTATAACTACAATCATTTATTGTCAACTAATTATTCCATGTACCTATACAAAAGCGGTTCAAATTGCCCAGTATTACTCACCACTATCAACAAAATCCGTGAAAATTTGTTTAAATATGAAACTATATGAGTTACGCGAGACAGTAATGTTCATAGTATGTGTATAATACGCAGTATATTAGTATTACTTGTATTTACAATTATTCAACGAAATAACAGTAATATTATCATTATAATTATAGTGAAAGATTTGAATAAAATAAATGCAATTATCTGAATTATAACTGATGCTGAAAAATGTGATTAATGTAAAAAGACTAATGAAATAAGTATAAAGTAAATAATATAATAATCATTAGTGGCATGAAGACGACGATATGTAGGTATTTTATGCTGTAATGTGAATATCAGTGTAACAACGTTTAATAAGGCTGTGTATGAAACCGAATGCCTGGCTGACGGCTGACGGCAAGTACTATACACAATGTAATTATCGCTGTATTTGGCGTAAGTTAGCTACGATATTAATTAGTGTCGTTGAACGACGAGCTCCGGTTGCAGCCGCACTTAATTGGAACAACACATCTGGGACACTCGTGCATACGATACGTACTGGTATATACTTTCGCCGACCATATGTACCGTAAAGTTAGATAGAAATGTTACACCGTTAGCATTGTGTAGATGTTGGAATGCAACATTACTATGTGCATACTCTCGCCATTGTGCCATTGTGCTATTAGATAAATATAAACAAGTAATTAAGTCCGACTAAATGAACATTTCGTAGATATGCTTCGGTACGTGGCCCACGTACAAAGTTAAACAACAAATTAAAAAGAAAAATTTCAGTCAGATAATTTTATCATTTGACAAAAATTCTCTTTAACTGTAAAACAAGCACCTTTTATAATACGTAACAACATTAGGTTTGTTCTTTTCACCCTGTTGCGTCTACGGTTTACAGCTGCGTCAAATAAATCGGTTCTATTCAGAAAGTTGAAGTTAAATAAGTTACTAGATGTTGTTCTTTTCGCATGACCTTGGCGTTTGTGTAAAATCTAAAATGACGCCGCCGTACAATAATCTACAGCTGCTCGCTGAGCGGATTTTATTTCTTACTGCAAGCGCATGCGTATATCAGTGAACGCAGTTGACATTTCGTTGTTAGGTTATTGTTCCAGACAGTTCCCGGTAAAATATATGTCAAAGAAAATGATATTACAGAAGGTATGTATTTATTCCTAATGGTGCTGTTTTACATTGAAAAAATTATCTTAAGTAAAAATCACTCTCTTGTTATTTAGGAGTAAATACATACATTTTAAAATACAATTATTTTCTACGTTCATTTGAAATCAGATCCAAAAACAATAAAAATATGAATTACTACGAAGTAAATGAAAGTATTATAAATTAGATACAAAAACATACATAAGTAACATCAGATTACGAGTTACTGCGAGCGAAAAGAACAGATTTACAAAATCTAGTGACTTTGTTTTTTACGGTCGCGTTTAACCGTAACCAGCAGTAGCAGTAATAACCTTGACGTTTTGCAGTAGACGCCAGTAGGTGAAAAGAACAAACCTATTGTTTCAGTTTAGAGTTGAAAAATATTTTATCTTGTTTTTCTGCATTTTATACAACTCGTTTTTTTATATTACTTCACAAAAAAGCAGATTCATATGTTGGAAATTGGTGAATTTCACATGTATGAAATAATAACTAGTATTTATTTGCACTTTTCCATTTTGGTTATAAAATTCATTATATAATCTGTTGTTAATAAAAACATTATACATGTAAATATTGAACACCTATATAAAAACCGTATGGTACTCTATTAGTAACAGAGAAATGCAGGCAGTTTCACTGACAATGGCAGAATCAGTATCGAGTATCAATCGTATGCGACACTTATTACCTATAAAATTAATCCATCTGCGTTTTATGTCGCATTCGTCTATTCAGATATATTCAGATGTATGTATGAAGTTAACGTGCGGGTTCATTTTTTAATTTCACTTTTATTGTGTGACCGTTTGAAACTTTATATGCCGCGAGCGAATAACGCTCATCATAAACTAATATCATGAATAGCGTTAACGATCCACAAATACTAATGGCGCGCTCGCAGCCTCTGTGTGAGTAACGACCGGACGGGCGATTGCAGCGTTCTCGCTTCCCTATAAATAAATGAAATTTAAAAGCCCCCAAGTAAATAAAGGTCGAAATATTTTAATGTTGTCGTTAAATTAATTCAGGGCAACCGATGCTTCGACTTCCTCACAACAAAATTATAATACGTTGGTCATTTTTAATTTTTAATTAACTTGCCGAGGATGATATTTGTTTGCATTAAAAATGAAATCGGATTAAGTTCGCCTTTTAGCAAGCCGGCGAAACTTGACGAAAGTTTCGTTTCATGCTACTCTGTGTCTGTAATTGAATTTGTGATTTGCTGAGAGAGACAGAGAGAGACACCGTGTACCAACCAGTGAGCACAAGATTTGCAATAAACAAACAAGGCATGTGATAAGAAAATAGCAGTGTTTCCTATTTCGGTAACTCTGTAACCCAGTGAAGGGAATCACGCGTCGCGAATATACTCTGCTGCAAGAAACTCTCCATGCATTTCCCCTTATCTGCATGCATGTACTCGCATTACTTGTTTTGTCACAAACTCCTGTCTCCTACACAGATGCAGACATCCCACTCGATTTCTTATTTTTCTTTCTTACAAGCGCACATGGCTCTGTCGATACTATCTTTTTATAAATATAAATAATGAACCACTAGACGTGTATGTATAAAGAACTTCACACAGCTATCAGCTCTCTCAAAGAGCACATCACAATACAGCATTGTTATGTAGTACCTACAATATATGTAGTGTCAAACAGGGCTTCGAATCGAAAAAATAAAACCATCAGTATCAATATTACGGAAATATAGGTTTCATCGAATAATTACATAGATGAATTGTTATATACCAAAACATATCGGTTACTGGTATTTTTTACCGATTCCAAACCAAGGTATCAAAGTAACTATTATAAAAATATATGTATATTTTAATATGAAACATATTTCGTAGATAAATATTACATATCATACAGGGATGACATTTAAATATCTACATAAAGAGTAATGCAAGACACATAAGTACTACTGGTCTGCAATTGGTAATACTACGTAGAAGGCAAATGATACGATGCAGATGTATCATGTACAATAATCTTTTAGTGTTGGATCTTTCTTCCCGGCTAGCTACGTAAGCAAACAACGTAGCGTACAGAATTTACAGTAAAATCCAAACACAAGACACCCATGTGTAAATATAATTCACATAAAGAGTTCACGAGGTGAGTGCAAACTATGAAACGGGTGAACAAATGCGTAACGGTCGAACAATCGTGACGCAGTCTAGCATACGTAGTAATCGTGTACTGGTTGAACGTTCCGTAAGCGTCCAGTGCAGCAGCTTCGGTTGGTTCGCGCACGAACTAGCATCGATACGCGCTCTACCGGAACCAGGATTCGATACCGGAACGAGACACGTTGAAAACAAATTGGTTGGTTTCCCTGAACAATGACAATTACAGGGTCGCATGTCACAGATAGCCAGAAGCGTGTAAATAACATCGACATTTTACCTACCCTAATATCTTATTGCATTCATTTTATGTCAACGTTCGGCAATACTCTTAGCAATGCAAAATATTCTGCAAATATCATAGGTTAGGTAACTAGGAATCTACTAAAATATAGTACGCGTAATAATGATTCAAAGCGGCCATAACTAAGTAAATACTTTGTGGTTTATAAAGAGTAGAAATGCGTTCGTCGAGTCATGCGCTTTCACAATAAAAAGTTAGTAGAAAGACGACTGGAGTACTAACGAGTAATGCGAACCACACAAAAAGTTACCAGGATGTTTGTTCCTGAACTTTGTGGTTCTTCTGCAGATGCTAATTATCTAACTTATAACATTTATATTTGTTAGGTAACTTTACATCTATATCAACCGTTGAAATATACACAATTACTTGTTAATGTAATTGCGTAAATAAATGTACATAATCTATATTATAAAAGCATGCAACATCATACTTGCAATGAAATGTTTCACATCTAACTTTTAATACAGTATATGAATTATGCCATTGCGAATATAAGTTTACTTGTATATTGTAAATTGAATGCCTAATCTGTAGTTTAATGTTTCATTTTAAATGTGTGCCATATTATTTCTACAATTATATAGGAACTTTTACATTTATTTTTATTTAAATTAAATGTATTATAACAATATTTTTAATGAAAATTTTGGTATAATCTACGTTTAGTAATGTTGTCTACTGGACCTAGATTTTTTGTTAGATTAAATATGAAAATGGTTGTTGAGAATAATAAAACATTCTACTCTTAAGACAAAAGCAGTTCTCTACACATTACATTTAAATTTACCCATATTGTATCAACACAAAAGAGGCTGTACAAATTTACAGCTGACCCACTTTGGAATGCGAGGGCCACAAGCGGTTTATACAAAATCTGAGTATGTGAATGTGTCCACAAACAAGAACAAATCAAAGACCCTAAATGTGCGACCGAGAACAAAGTGGCACAAAAAATGACAGCAAACGGCATTTAGCACACAAAAGGGAACGAACTCTTTCAGTTAAAATGTCTGGAACATTTGTCAGTAAAAAACGAGCTTCAAACGCATACGACAAAAACAAATATTTCTATTTGTGAAAACAACGAAAGCTGGACACAACAGGATAGATTTCAGAGTGAGTATGAAGAACAAGAAGCGTAAATAGAGTTAGAGGCATATGGTAAATGTTGGATGGCTGTACGAGGAGGACATGGAGGACTGCGTTAAGAGCATCTGTCTCCGGTGCAATCCAGTTATGAAGTGGCTCATTACCAGTGCAAGCGCCACAGTACGAAACATCATGGCGTCGACTAATAACAATAATGTGTTAAATGTGAATCTTCAGTATGTAGTCGGCACACAAGTGGCCGAAAACGTCAGCAACAACAGTTGTGAAGCTTGTTTACGGCCAGTCACAGTTCCACAACGATAGACTACTGCTCCAGCTGCGAATGTGAACAGACCAAGCGGTCATCAGTTCTCACATGCATGAATGCATGCATACATGTACATATATGTATAGTTTGTAATATCACACACCGGCCACTACCTCCATTGCAGCAATGTAGAGCACTTTTAAACACAGTTATTTAGATTCCAATTAATTACTATTTACCGAAGCAAAGGATTCATGTAAACAATTGATTTAATCTGTTTGCTGTGCACATAATGTGGATTATTTTGTTAGATTGCGAGTTCGGAATCAGAAGGATGTAAACAGACTGAACATGATAATTAAACTGTAAAGTTCGATTCTACACTAGATAACTATTGACCTAATCTTACATTAACTGAACAAATGAATTAAAAGAATTGCACGTTACCAAGGAACGGTAGTTCAATGTAAGAATGTCACTATAGTTAAATAATAATGTGGAACAATACTTCTATTATTTCTATCACGAGATAATGAATTTTAAAAACCTTTATATCTGGAATACAGCTTAAATCCCTCCATCGGAGTCATTAAAAACTTGTTTCTAATTAGTCCGCACCCATCAACAAGTTTTAATTACACCTTGTTAAAAACTTAAATTATTCGCCGCTATAAATATTAACAGTTTTCGAATACGTTAGAAAAACCTCATTAACAAATATAATGAAACATTTTCCTGCAAGTTCTTTATCAACATAATCAGAACAAACGTATCAGCTGCAAGCAACATTTACAAAATTATTTAGAAACTATTTAATTGTGGAGAAAGGAATTTTAAATCTTTATAGAAGAATGTAGATATTACAAAAGGTATCTTATAACGTCTGTAGGTTTCATAGTAAAATTTTACACATAACAAAATGTGCACATTTATCATAGCCGTAATAAAACAAAAAGAACATTAAAATTTTTCTAAAACATTTCAGTGAATTTATTCTTCATGCATCAAGCAGTAACCGTAAGTATTGCCATTAATCAAATTTATGCACCGTTTTTTTTTTATTTCAAACTGAAATTATCCATTAATACTTCTATTTTATATGAAATAGTTAATTGTATTTGAAATAAAAAGATCATTATTAATACATGTTATTTTAGTCTATATTATGGAATAAGTACGTAATATCAACACCATTTCATCAGTATGCTTTTATCCCTGTAAAATCTATATTTGCCGTATGTCAAATCCTCTTTGACAAACGCAGTGATAGATGTCAATTGGCCATTAAATCCACAATGCAATATAAAGGTATTTTTCCTCCGGTATACTCGTATGTGTGTGTGTGTGTGTGTGTGCGTTTGTGTACATTTTCTATTCGCCGTACTCCACAACGGATCAGTATGTAATTGCAATGCTTGTGCCATACTGCGACAAGCGCCGGCCATCAGATAATTATCAATTAGTCGAGAGAGTTACCCCGGCCTACCTCCACACCCCGTCAACATGATCCAACAACGCAATGCACACGCACAAACGGCCTCGCAAATCGATTCAACCGTTCGTATTGTGAGGCAGTCAGCTGGCAACTAAAATTAATTTGCAACAATGAGAG
Organism: Calosoma granatense; assembly: GCA_022063505.1. Lineage (NCBI taxonomy): Eukaryota > Metazoa > Arthropoda > Insecta > Coleoptera > Carabidae > Calosoma > Calosoma granatense. The sequence continues at coordinate 1,411,902 of JAGJTL010000069.1, read as the reverse complement.
TGTACTATCGAACAAGAGAATGGTAACTTTATTAGACAAGGCAAGCAGTAGCATACATAGTGTGTGTGTATCGTGTGAGGAACAGATACGCTCCGAGCTGCTAATGGCACACGGAAACGGGCAATCTTGCACAGGCAGACAAGAGGCGTACTACATGTGTCTGCAGGAAGTGCAGCCAATGGCTGATGTCTTTATGCAGATAAGTAGGACGCGTTCCTATGTCTGAAACTAACCACGTCGCAGCATTGCTTCCCTGTGTCATAGTTTCCACTTCATATACCCGCCGACATTGAATTAATTCCACGAAAAGATATAAAATAGCAGGCGGATATTAACTTTACGAGCCATGAAATAAGTTGAAATTCTTCTTCCAGTTTCTATTTTAATTAACACAGGTCGATTTAAGTAAGGTACGAATATATTATATTTTGAATAATTTTCTTAAATTCTGATTGCTTAATTTCTGATTAATACACCGAATGATCTTATCAATAAAAACAGACTATTATCGTAAAATATAGAATGTCTATCTTTGAAAGTCAGTACCTACTTGTAATTTATCACTAGTTAGTTTGGAAGTGTAAAATATTCGTCGGAAAGTTATAAAATCGATTTGCAAAGTACGCTGAACAATTAGAAGAATGTCATAGAAGTCAATCGAATGGTTAAAATATAGCTGTGGCAAGGTTTTTTAGTCAGTAATTTAATAGGGGGTGCTGCGAAGATATTGGGAAAAGTTCGTTTGCGGCGCGTAAGTTTTCCGTCTGGATGATTAAGATGCCGGCGGCCAACATCGGTAGCGGGTGGATACGCTTTCCACTCTACTGTACTATCGGTCTCTCCCGCTAGAAGGCTTTAAATTAGTGGGACAGCGACTGCGGCAGTAACCTCTACAGCACTCCTCAGTTCCTCAACCGGGTCGGGTACTCGCGCCGTTACTCACACAGCTAGAGAACGCAAACCCATATATCTACATCATACACCGCTGTCTTTGAAGTATGCAATTACTGTAACGGGAATAAATTACATGCATGTAGTTCTACAACCAGTGGCGTAGCACCTGAACTTTTTCCAATTCACATCAGCACACTATTTACGTATAATATTGAAAATTTTATTCTAATTAATAATGTAATTACAACACACACGTGAACATATTTGCAATTTCCTATTTACTATAATAATAACTGAACGATTTACATTATATCATCCAAATAATATATTCATCATTATGTTATGTACGTACTAAATTGATTTGTAATGAAATTCGTAATATGTATGTGTAAAATTCTATAATATATAATAATGTCCATATTTTTAGTTTTCTGAACTCCATTGTGACGTCATTTTGAACACATGTTTGGAAACTATGTTCCCCTAATATGAATAATCAATATGCACTATATACAAATTAGTTACAAGTTAGTAAGCATATTTAAAAAAACAAACATATTTTTGTGTTATCATTATCTTTTTCTTATATCGGCTACATACAAATAACGGTAACACGAATACTAGAATAATTAATCTGTTTGAAGTAACGTTATTAAAACATAAATAATATTAACAAGGATGTGCACAAATTAACACGACAGATAATAATTGAGGAATCACATTAATTCATTTAAAACAGCGGTGAGGAGAAAGGTAATTACAAGTGACTACAGCCTAAAGCAAAATGTTAATTTTCTATGCACCCTGTGCGGGATCACTTGCGGACAACCTTAGAATAGACCTTATGTTCACAAATGACACCCGACACAAGATAGATCCTACGATCTCCGTGCAACCGGAAATGATATAGCGAACTAATTACTATTAGAGAGAAGGGTGGATATACCAGTCTCCCCCCGACATGGGAGAACATGCCACGGAAAGTGAAGAGCGATTAAAAATAATCCCTATTAATTAAACTTACAAATCGTTGTGAAACGAACGATGTGGTATCCGTGCTGATGTGTCTACAACGAGATTACCAATCAACAGATGACTCGAACTACACATATTCATTGAATATTTGCTATTAATGATTCTGCAAATTATACATTTATATTATTTCATAGGTAACTTAGTAGTGATTAATAACATATATCGTTTTATTTGCAAATGATGTTGCACACAAAGAAAAATCACACAATTGCAATTTAAAATGCAGGTTATTTTGGTTATAGGTGCAGATTAGCTTGTGGTTTAAATAGCGTCGGTGATAAATATACACGAATCAAGAAACATAGTTGTTTGCAATTTCCAAGTGCGCAAAAGATTCGTTTCTACTTCTCAACTGCCTGATGCTTTTTTCTAAAAAAAAGAAAATAAATTAAAATCCTACCTCGGCAGACGGTGCGCGCCAGTGAAGAAAGCAATTTTCTTAAATCTGATTGCGGTTTTAAAAATTAATACATTGCTCAGTTTCATCGTTACAAACGCGTTGCTCAGTCCTGCGAGTGAATCTCGTGGCAAGACGTGCAGTTCCCTTTGCCGGAGCATCTGCGATAACATCTTAGCTACTGTAATAACGGGAGACGGCCACTTATGCCATCATGTTTTAAAACTTACTCTTGGATGACGGCAGCGGCAGAGGGTCTGTTAGAGCGTAGGGTAGGTTCTGATGGTATAATGTCTTATTATAAAATATTAAATCGCACAAGTTTAGAAATTAGGGCGCCGTTTAGTGAAGGAAGCGCCCTAAATCCCTGCCATGCGCCTCTCTCACGGTAAGTGCACAAGATGGCAGGAAATATAGATCAAGATAAAGTCATAGAGCGGCCCTCGACAAATAAAAGGCGAACGGATTTCCGCCGGGAAACATTATCTGAAAAAATATCAACACTGCCATTGTTTACATGGTTGGTTTAGAATTAGTAATGTTACCAAACGAGCTTTCAAGTGATTTCATAAGGAAATGAACGCTCGTTTGACTTTTGTAAGCGATGCCGGATGCCGGATACCGAATTACCTAAAGACGGTCAGATCTGTGCAGTAAGTATGCTGATGGCAGGAGAAGTGACACTGGTGGCAGTGACAGTAGCAACGTCGAATGTCTGAAGATCGACACGCTGGCAGAGATTGATTACATCGCCGAGGATATGAGAGCAAGCTTCTCTCTCAAATATCCATTATAATGGTGCGTAAGGAAATTACATTGGCATCAGGTCCTCGGGTCCCCCAGAGAAAAAATACCGAAGGTGATGATGATGATGATGCTGGGAATATTTACAACCGCCACCGTTGCAACCTTCTTCGCCGCGAGTTGAACCAATCCCGACATGAGCTGCCGCCAATTTCCAACGTAAATTGCTTTTTAAGACAGCGCGGATTGACGGCCCGGCTGCCACCAAAAATGACATCAGCCTCGGTTTTCTCCTCACCTTGAGCTCGGCAATGCCAGCGCATATCTGAATATGCAAATGACAGTTATTGGGGAAAAGTACATTCTGTAAACAAATATTCATACATTTTGCATATCGTTAAATCTTAACGAGCCATCATTCTTTCAGGCCGGAGACGCGAATATACCAATTGACGCTCGCATATACATACATACATACGTACGTACGTACACCGTTAATTTGTGTATTTGTGTGTGTATGCGTGGGAGAGAGAGCGTCAATGGGAGGAGTATACGGGGAGGCACATAACTTACAAACACGTCCTAGATCCCAGGGTCATTCGTAAAATAAAGAGAAACGTGAATCTACCCGGTGATTTAGAACATTGTTGCTTGCTAATTTGTCGGTATTATTTGCACGAGCTCGTTACGATTTTGCTTTGGCCAAAGTCTGTCGCAAACGTCGTCGAGTACAAATAAAATGAATGTACGAGTAGAAGAAGCAGCAAAAGTTTTGCACTTGTTGATTAGTTTTCTTTGTTTTATTGCACTATTTGCGTACTCATGGTTTCATAGCGAGTAGACAATCACCGACTGCAAAATTTTACAAACTAATTCTCGACGTCAAACTAACTTGTATTGGTGAAAATTAATATTGAAACACACCATGAATAAACTTATATTTGTAAAATACATTACATTCAATAATGTGCTACTATTAGCAATGTTTCAGATGGTGTTACACAAAATCACATGCAATTTTCCGTGTATTAAAAATATATTTTAGTCAGAAAACGGTGAACCAACATTAAAGTGACAGGAATCTTTTAGTTAGATGAATGTGGAATCAATCATAAAATGTGGCAGGGAAATTAACGATGAATAAATAATTCTGTTGCTTACTGAATAAAATCATTCGTCAGCGAATGCTGTACGCTGTTAATATTGACAGGTTGGAGCTACCCTTTGTTTCTATCCCTGTTGTCTGCCGGAATACGTGCAACTTTGCTTACAAAATGATAAATGGTTGGGATTTTTCCAAGGTATAATTCGTCACATAATTACATTGAATATATAATGTACGAAATATTGAAATATGGCGTGCAGAATATATATTATATTAAATTTCTTCAAAGCATCCGTAAGTGGAATATGTCGACATTGTTCAAGTAGAACACATAATTAGTGCATGTAATATCGAGACCGTACCCCGTAAGCCTCTGGCGCGAAATTGACGAACCATGATCGAATATGAAAACGCGATACAGTGACTGGTTCATAGACGATATAATGACGTCACAAGCACGAGCATGGTAATTACGGTATCATATCGGAAGCACAGCAGCCGTTTTGACTTGTGCTAGGCGCAGCCATTATGCACAGTATTTACGCACATATATGTATGTCGTGCAACGAGACGGTGCAAGTACGTACGCTCGACTTACTGATGCAAATGAAATGTGTACAGTAACAATGCTGTTAGAAAACTACAACACGAGATTCTATTCAAACATATCACTGTACATGTACAATCATACTAAAATCAAGATCAATTAATCACAATCTTCATACAATCATGAATAAACCCGGGAATTGAGCGTAATTTATCGCTGAAGGCGACAATGCACACAGGTAGTGCCAAATGCAAGACTTTCATAACTGAAAATAATTACCATGACATGAAGGAATAGAACAACGCCTTCGCCAGCATAATTACATGTTTGAATAGAAATAAAGGATTCAGAAATCAGTACAGTTCATCATTAGTTCAAATAGTAAAAGATGCAATAAAAATGCACAGAAACAATGAATACTTATTCGTAGATTCATTATGGAAAAGCGTTATTTGACCCAGTAATTAAGTTATCACAATCCATTCGAATATCTCTTTAGCCGTGGAAAAATGCGATAAAAAGTAGAGTTAACAGTAATATTATAATGAAATTACTGACAACGAAACACGAAAATCGTACCAAAATGAATCATAAAAATGCGGAACAGTAAGAGCCGGTGGCGTGGCCGTCAGGAAAATGGCCGTGGTTGCTTTCATTGGTTCAAGCACTCAAATCTAACATGAGGGCTGCTTAAATTGAATAACGTCGGAAGCTTCCAAGCTTGCGGCTACTAACCTTCCGAAACTAAACGACAGCGGTCATTCTGAGATCGAATGGTTATTTGTTTTTACGACACAAAATTATTTTATCAGCTGACATTTTATTGAAGATTATTACTTTATTACATATCAGACACAAACAAAAACATCTCACTTGTAATGTCTAGATAAAAAATCACGTGTATATTTTTTACGAAA
>JAGJTL010000069.1:1358524-1387105 GCA_022063505.1 Calosoma granatense | reverse complement strand
GACATATAAATTTGAAATTTAAGCGAACAATGTTCCCATTAATTCTCAGACATCTTTTGCTGAGTTAGAGTGCCGGATTAGCATATTTTGTTTAATTAACATCGATAACACACGACACGAAATAAATCAACGCAGTTCCAAAGAGAATTCTCAAACCAGTGAATCTGCCTCTGCGAGAAGTTCCCGTGAAGTAATTAAATATATTATAGAATGTGAAGTTCTGTAACAGTATAGGCCTAGTTATATAATCTTTAACTGATTTAATAATGTCATCAAGGGGTGTATAACGTAATAGTGTATCATACAGCTCATAATGTTACTAAGGGATGCAGGTATGAAGGAATATTATATACGTATATCATCGATTGATAGAAAGAAAATAAAAAAATCTGTCTCGAACATTCACATTAAAGAACCGACTACCTGGATTAGAAAACCAAATAATCAGATTTAAGAATCAGAATAGTCGAATTCGAATATCATAGTATTGATACAACAGATATAAAACAGTAGAAAATGAAACCAGCTTTCGTGTTTATTGAATATTTATTATTATTATAAAATACTCGGATATGTAATCGAGTGTTCGATTCTCCGTTCAAGACACAAATATATGATTTCATAGAATCGATACCATTACGTGTATACTCATTACTTAGATATCGATTCCAAGAACCAGGCAGACTCAATTCCTAGGATTTGATTCTAGGAACTACAACATGCATTTTCTAGAATCCTGTCTTAAGAAGCACAAAAATTTGGAGGATTTAGATCCGAAAATCTAAGAATTAGAGTATTCGAGTATCTGAATAATTATTCTATCGGTTTCCAAACTATTTAGTTTAGGTTATCAGCCTTAATTTTATTATATGGTACAAATATTCAAATGGAACACATTTAAAACTAAATTTGTTATTTAGAATTTACCACATAAAATTTTTATCCCAATTTAACGGTAAAGAAATGTTTAAAAACCAACAAGTAATTCATTATACAGTTTCAAAACTGATTAACTGCTGGTTGTATTCAAAAACAGAAATACTGATTACGTTTTGGAAATGAAATTGCTAACGAGTCTTTCAGTCGCAACACTCTCTAGCATTAACCGTAACATTTTCTCTGTTGTGCACATGTCGGCTGCAGCTTTCCATCTCGCTCGTTTCCCATTTGAGGAATTTGCATCGAACGCGTGTAATTTTAAAATAAGCTTCCTACGTCACGAATAATTGAATGCACAGAATTGAAACTTAATTAATGTCAATCATCAAGTAAAAACAATAACTCATTTTTCAGCAGTATATTTACTAGACTATTCTTTATTATTACTATCATTATTGATATTTTTTTGTCTGCCTAAAAATATCGTGTTATGTTTGTCGCAATTTTCTAACAATTTTATAATGATACTGTGTTGTGCGAGGATTTCTGCAATTTATCGATAGTGAAATCGTGTTGCACGGTAGTAAATATCTGTATGTATTTCTTTTATAATTTAATTTGTTTCATCGTAATAATGCATAGCTATAACTTCTACGAACCACTTCCTACTATGTATTTACTTATAGAAAAAATTCAATCAAATATACCGCATACGTCAACAAATTCAAAAATAGGAAAACCGAATCGCTAAGCATCGTTTACATTGCTGAAAGTATTGCGTTTTCGTCTCGTAGCAAATATATGCGATATATTATTCCCGTCTTTATATTTACGTTAGTCAGAAAATACGAGTAGGTACTTTTTATTCTTGCCTTTCGTATATCTCAGCAAAGCACGGCACGCTACAGAATGTGGAAATAATAACGATATAATGCACATCAAATAATGGTTTATAAATGAGATTAGGTACCCTGGTGCACGTTATTTATTCAATGAAAAAAGAAAAATTGTTAAATGCTGGAATTAAAGTTCACGTGGTTCACTGCTGCGTAACGAAACACAATGAAATACATGAAATTAGAGAGTACGCTGAATCTCGTCCGCTAACAATTCCGGAGAAAATTAATTGCTTTTCTGAGCTAACTTCTACTTGAAACCCAGGCATTATGAATTTAAAATCTTTACCCGCCATAATCTGCACTTCACTATTGTTTTATTATCTACAATGGTGAGAAAAAAATGCGTAATTCACCTTAACATATATTCAGAATTATATACTCACAATTCTATCAAGAATGTACATAAATTATTCAATGAATAAAAGATTATATTAGTCATATCTACAAAGCAATAATATTTTATTTGTTCAAAATCTATATCCTGAAACCTATTTCAAATAAGAGAAATATTGAAAGTACCTATCATGTATCAAATACGTGTCGCCTCGTATCTGTTGTCGGTTCAGGATCTAGCATCTTTATTGAAACCATTCACAGCCGTCTTGTATGGCAACTTGGACGAACTGAGAGCAACTATCGTAGTTTACGTATACAACTACATTGCTTGCGTTCTTGGCCGTCACGTAAACATGATGATATGATGCTAGTAGGACGTGCAGGGATAGGGGGATGCTACGAAATCCCATCAAACGAACCGTAAGAATTCGATTTGTTCTGTCACATATGTCTGGATTTGAATTCGACTCCCTCTAACGATCGACATTGCATCAAAGGCGTAGACAACGGGAACAACGTTCCAAACGTTTAAACGGACATTTTCCGAATTAAGTAGCTGAAGCACAAAATCTATAAAATATACCACTACGTTGAAAAAATACTCTTTTTATCTCCCCTTTTCGTAAGAAAGCAAACATTCACTGATTGATAAATTATGCATGACAAAAGCATTTTCAAACGAGTATTTGACATAAATTGAAATCCAAAAAGAAATAAATTAGAAATACAAATGTATATGTAATGGAATTGTTATTACAAAGAAAGCAACAAATATAAATATTTACTATAAATATGTAAAGATATTTAAGAAACATATTCATAAATTAAGTGACAAATAGAACTTAACTTCAATTTCGTGTCAATTATTCTGGTTTTTTAAATTTTACATACACAATACATTTTCGTGCATATTTCTAACATATGTTGTTGGTATATTGGTTTACTAATAAACATTGTTAACATATAAAGAAATCTGAAGAAATTCGGTATGACTAGTGAGAATATTTATTTATACCGGTAGAACTCCTGTATATTTTTGTCCAATGTCCGCTCATGTTTTAGCGTCTGTATAAATCACGGTTGCATCACTTATTTCGGGTTTTAAATTTCCGTTTGTCATTCCTATACTGATTCGATTCCGTCGGCGAGTTATACAGGAAGTGAAAGAGCATCGTCCAAGACGGACTAACGGACTAACGGACGGACGGGATCGTGGCAAGTAAATAGTCGCGACGATGATATCGTTGTTTTGTTTCTTACCAGATCACGTAACACGTATACGGACATTACGTATATAAATTTCATTTGGCCAGGACAAGCCGAAGAAAAGTGGAGGGGAATGATTGATGTGCCAGCCGGAACAGATGATATAATAAAGGACCTACGTGACAACACCATAGCAGCAAAATGAGGACAGATCGTCGTGGGTGACGATGAGCATTAACCCAACTTTTCTTTATTTTATTCTGTAAAACAGAGAAAAAAACACATAGAAGAGTCGTAGACGCGCTCATATAACAGCTCTTTATTTCAGCCAACGACGACTAGGACAATTTTTCATTCTTTTAAGATTTCTTATTCTTATCGAAGCTTTGACAGATTGCAGCACTTTAAAACAGGACGAAAATATCCGAACCGAAAGATAGTCTACGATTATTCGAATACCTTAAGTCTTGACGTAACTCTATTTTAGCTGGAATGACGTGAATGGAAAGAAATATTTGTTCAGAGCATGTCACGCTAATTTTTATGAAGCAAATAAAGTAAGGTTCAATCTATCCACTATTAGCAACAACGACAATCTAAAGTTCTTTATACTACTTAAATATGGCGTGTAATGTCAATTATTGGTTTTTTGCCACTATATACATATATAAATGATGTTACCGAAATAATTTCGAAGATTGAATAAAAGTGTAAAAAATACATTAATTGAATATTTAAAATTGTGATTCATCTAAAAAAATTCAAGCAATGCCAGCAAATATGTCACGAACATTGATTGAAAACCTATGCAAAAAGCCGAAAGAATGCTTTACAAAGACTGATGGTGTATCACTTTTATGTATAGTCCATCACCCAGATATTTTAGTACAATATATTTCCCCTATAAAAGATATTTTTACACATTAACTTATCACAAAATTACTGTAATACGTTTGTATCTAAATGTCAGATATATGTACACAAAGGCATAGTCAAAATAGAAGTGTTTCTAAAAATTTTTTTAAAAATTTCACTTTTTTCCTGAAGACCTATTTAATACGACTGAGATGTATTTATGGTGCTCGACATATGATACACATATAGAGTGCGAAGGGTGTTGAGAAAGTCGTTTGAGAAGCGGACCGAAAAGCGTGGACATTATGAATAGCTTGTCGAGCTCTGGTGAATTAAAATAATGTTACATCAGTGAAGCCGTCGTAGAATTCTCTGATGATGATGATGGTGGTGGAATTTTTAGCAGTTTTCTGTACTCGTGCTCCCGTTTTGAAATGTAATTCTAAATTCCAAAAGTTCGCAACCACGCCGACATAAATAATACCAACGCTGAATGCAGCTATAAAGCGAGCCGGTTCCTACCAATGACAAAGGTTTCAGAAAAGTTATACGTTACATAAACGTCATCCTTTGTAATTGGAGAAATATGCTTGAGTTTTTCCTTTCTACAATTAGCAACAATATCCTGACTAAATATGAATGTTGCTATTATTCGTGATATTATACAAACCACTGATTTCTCTGAATGACAGAAACTTCCGTTTCCATTATAAATAAATACAGCTTTCAATGAATATGATTGAAAATAAAATATTCTCTTTAAATATCTAATAAGAAAGAAAAATAATACTGGCTAACATTCAATTCCTTCCCCAAAACTTTCAATGAAAAAGAATTCCATTAAAACAGTATCTCCAATTTAATTTAAACTCTTGCTACAATTTTTAAACTGTGTTTATAATCAGTTTATTTCTAGAAATTACAAAAGAATGTATCAGATTCAATTGTAAGGTTTTATAAAATAAAACTGTATCCTTAACAGAAATAAACTGTTTTAAGTGGGGATAGAAGAGTGAAAATACTGATGATTTTGCTAGTTAGCGGTTAGTACTTTCAACTGCACATTCCGTTAAACACCAGTTAGGGTTATTTTTAGTACGATGTATTGTGACATTACACTCTGGCACAATTGAAATGACAGTACGCACAGCACGTGTTCGAACGTTCGCAGTGGACATTCCCGTGCGCGTCATTTAACGTTGTCAACTGTTTTTCAAACGTTTCGCCTGGGATTATCACTCCATTGACACGTCCATCTCCTGACAACTGTCACCATCTAGTTTAAGGGTTGAACGGTTGATTTCAGCTAATGATTATTATTTTCCAAAGTAAAAGAATTTTGCCAATTATTACTGTATCATTAGTATTGTAGTATCGATATACGTAGTTCAGTTTAAATGTAAACATACCCGATTGTTATTTATTCAGTCAGCGCAAGGATGATGCAGAGCTGCGAAACTTTTTACAAGCATACAAGTTTTATTGAATTACACTACTATAAAATTGATAGAGATACTGAGCAGTATCTGATATGAATATAATGCTATTTACTTGTCGTTGAATAAAAACAAATATTTGTATTTTAAATTATATTTCATTAGGATGAAACTGAACACCACTTGATCCAATACATATTTCTTATTTTGCACACTCAGCTTAAAATAGCTTTCTTAAAATAAGAACTTCAATATATCTTGTTTGTGATTTTAAGCATCAATATCTTTAGAAAACTAGCTCGAGATATTAGATGCAAACATACTGAAAAATCAATGTGTTATTCAATACTGCTGTTTCATTACTTGGAAAGGTCGTAGTATATGTTATCTGAAGTATGTAAAACGCTTTCATCTACTTAAATCTAGTTCCTCAGCCCACGTTCGTACTCGGCTACTCGTAATATACATCTAACCAGGATTGATGTTGAAAAAGTTACAATTTTATTTACTGCCTTTTCTACCCACAGACTAATACAAATATGGAATGAGAATGACTTGCGTAAAACAAACTGACATTTAAATTAAAGATAAGGCTGAGGTCATTAATATTTACAAATTGCTAGTGACGTATTCGTGTTAACAATTCAGAGCCCACAAAAGCGAAAGGTAAAATAATAATTCTTCGTCGTTATAAGAAATGACAATCGTAAGAAAATCACAACGAAGTAACGTGCTTGGAATTCAAAAGGTGAAATGTAAAAAAAGTTCCGCATAGCCAATTTAGTTGTAACTTTGCCAACTCAAAATTTCATGCTAAATTGAGTAATAGTTTTTCTTTGCCTGTCGAAGTTTTTGTGGGTCGACGCGGCAGCGAGTCCAATATTCATGCGAAGTAGAGGAGTATCCGAAACGAACGAAAGAAGCCGTTGGACTTTTTTTAACAGTGAACATGTTTTGTAGAACAAAATTTTCATCTCTATTCAGTGGATTCAATATCGCGTTTCAACTACTATCACTTTAATGAATATACATATTTATGTATGTATATTTATGAAATATGATCTCAAAGAAACTATATCCAGTTGAACATATGTACATACATATATCCATATACATATGGGTATTTTGTTTCTCATAAAAATCAATAGTATTATGTTCTGCAATTTACGAGGTTATATAATACAAATTATCATTGAAAATTAATTTTAAAAAATATATTTAATACAGGAATGCAATTCCATTCCTCCTAACACAGCGATACCTCGCAGTTTAAATTTATTTAACAAAGAAAAATGCACTGAATAAATTACATCTATTCAGTGTTACACAAGAATTGAATTAGAACAATACAATTCCTGAGAAAGAAAAGTTGGAAAAACTTGGAAGTGATTTGTTTGTGGAAACTAGAAGCTGGTGGGGTTTTACTGCATTTGCTCTAAAACTTGTGTATATACGGTGCCAGTGTTCGCCTTGACACAAATGGAAGGCGACCTAGGGATGCATTAGCGCCGTCGTCTCATTCAGTTAATATGACAATTTCATATTTAGTAGGACGGTGTCATGATAAATGAAATTTTAATGAAATGAAAGGAATTCGTAAAAGCATAAGTGATCTATAGAACTAAAACCAAATTAGCTTCCTTGGTCAAAAACAAACAATACAAAACATAATTTCATATTCTTCGTATGAAAAACCCTATAATGTCAACATATTCTACATTAGTATGATAATATGTTGTTGACATTATTGATTTTCATTACTTCATGTTTTTACATGCATATTTAAACACCGCGCAACTATTTTGTCAACAAAAAATGATCGAGGAGTAACAAAACAACGAGAATATTAATATTGTAAAGTGTCAAAGTTGGAAAGTTAACGTTCTATTTCAGTATATTTAGTAATATCGTCTCCTGGCCACGAATCTGGCCTGCGATGTGTTTACACAGGGCTATTGTATTGATGGGAAAATGACACTGGCAGGATTTTCAACGCAAAGAGAACTTTACAAACGTATTCCAGTACTCCGTATCAGATTTCCAATACGTTCAATTTAAAGTAAACAGATGTGCTGCACTAGAATTTTAAATTTCTGCACAATAAAAGAATATATGTGTCTGACTATATGTTCTTTATATAAATCATTATTCAACAATGATGAAAATTAAAAAAAAAACAATTTTAAAATATAATTTTTACGTAAATTGTTTCAGAATTTTAAAAGTAATCATTCTAACTTTATTTTGTATCCCGAATAACCTGGGGTTTATATTTTACATTACAATATAAAACAGAGATTGCAGAGAAACCCCCCCGGTTAGGTATTAATATCGGATAAAAGAACAACAGCGATATTGTTTTTTGTTTTTCATGTAGCGTTTAATCTGTAGCCAGCTATAAGGGTCTTAAGAACCAATCTGGAGTAAGCTGGCGATAAATAATGTTGAACCGTCTAAAGAATGAAAGGTCGCTCCACGATCCCTACGTTCCCTCTATACACGTACTCGACCGAGTTTCTAATTGAATTTGTAAGTATAGAATTACCAAAAATTTACTTAAAATCGATAAAAAATTAGAATAGGATTTGTCAATCTGCAAATATACGTACTCGGTCGCAAAATATTCCCTGACGTACATAAGCAGTGTATAAGTAACAGTACTGCGGAATACAGCAGAACGCAGTATTGTAGTTTAATACGTGTATAAGATTCCCATGCCTTGTTTAAGTGCAGATATTGCTTTTAGAAAATGTGTACAACGGAAAAACAGGTAACGGATGGTGTGTACAGTTACTAAACCATGTGACACGTGCCTTTGTCATGTTTCTCACGAACGAGTGCCGGCAAACAGTTCAGTTTGGCAATGGCTGCGTTGAAATAACAGACATCAAACGTTGAAGATGGACTGGCTTGGGGCCTCTGGAGACCTTCTTCGGGTGCTTTTTTAAAAACTGTTATCATATCAAAGTTTCCATCTGCCGCAGCTGTGCAATAAATCGGAAAACGAATTATGGTTTCATGAAACTTTGTTAAAAGCATACAACGACGAAGACATTTCTCTCGAGAACTTGTATCGACTGTCATTGTGTCGCGGTCCGAAACTCGTCAAATTTTATTACAGAATTCTTTTCACAGACGAACGAAAGTTGGTGGCGAACAAGCAAGAATGCAGTCGTACATCGTTTTAGCACTGCTCAGACACTGATGAAAAGAACCAGTAGTTATTTGTCGACGGTAATGCGAGGCCCTCGGTGCAAAAAAACACGATGTCGTAAAACGAATACCTACTCGAGAGACTTTTCAAGAAAACTAACGTAATTTTATTTACGCGAAAGAACAAATTCCGTTTACAGAATAGATATATCTAGAATTTCGAGAGTTTTTCCAGAAATAAACTCATAGTGCACACTTTGTTGGGATTAAAACCTGTCTCGGAGAGATAACATGAGAATGAATCAATATCAAGATTTTCACATCGGAATGGATGTTAAATAGATGAAGTAAATCATCTATTAGATTGTAGCTAGTAGCTACGTACAAATATGTTTGAATATTTCAATGCGCAAACAATCAATATATAGTTGTATACTCTGTACTTATCTCTCTATTAATTCATATGATAGATAGACTTACCCTGCATTGGAGCGTAGATGTTGAGGTACAAACAATCCTCTGACTGGTTCTTGAGATATGGCAAGAGTCTCTTTAGATATTCCAATCTGCCCTTCGGCATTCTATCTAAAGCGGCAGTCTCGTTAGCTATGTTCGGCAACTTCTGTGGGCAAACTGGTCCCATCTTATCAGATACTCTGACTCCGTCCCAGGGACTTGGTGTACGCGTTGGACTAAACCTGTTGGATCGGACAGGTGGTGTTGCGTACGGTACTCCGAGAAACACCTCGATTGGTTTCAGAGAACGATAATGATCCATTGAAAGTACCATACCCTGCAGACGTCCGTACCGTGTTTGCACTATACGGGTGCTCATTTTAAAGCTCCTGGTGAAAGCACGGCAGTGCAATACCACGGAGAGAAGCACTACCGACACCAGGAGCCCGATACTCGAACGCATGATTCACACACTCACGATATTCAGTGCATATTGTACAGAAAACTAGGACTGTTTAATCCCAAACTACAGTAATGGTCTAAATACTGACGATACTTTTACTCACTAATTCATTGTAAGTAATAAATGGTCTTCTAAGATTGACGGCATATTCTTTACCGTCCCTTGACGGTGTCCATTGAAAATCATCTGAAACAACACAAAAATATCAAAAGACGTCCTAGTCTTACTTGAATTAGGAATTAGAACATAATACATTCACAACAATTTTTTCTCCTCTCTTCAAATTTGCATTTGAAGTTATTCTGCCACTCGTTTCGTTCTTGTTTACACTCTGACCATGAAACCCACATATTTTAGTTATGCATATGTTACGATGAAGGACTAAGCAAAATGCACTAATCTTGAATAAAGCCAGTACCAAATAAATTACAATTGGAATTTAAAATAAATTTTAAATGTAACACACATCCACAGAATATAACGGTAAAACCAACAAATGTGGTTTTAATTATAAAATTAATCAGAATGCGTTGTTATTGTACGGAATTTAAATAAAAGTACAATGTATTTTTGTAATAGATACATTGATATGATTTCACTAAACTTCAAACCAGATTATTATACATACATTATTTAACTCAATATAAAAGTTTGTAATACTAGTGAATTAATGTTTTATACATGGTGGGTTATGTATTAGAAACATTTGACAAAAGGGAACATTTCAATAAATAACTGTATCTACTATAATATTCATGTACTACTGAAATTTTTTATAGAAGGAACAAAATTTAAATTAAAATTATTTACACATTTCGAATGATAATCAAACTACTTGGATCACTGTGTATGCACGTATAAAGCGGAGAAGAGAAAGTGGAATAAGCGAAAGGGTGGTGCTCGTTAATCCCCAGAACACTGTTCGCTACTCCATTATAAAAAGAATAATTCAATTGAGCTTGTGCATTGCGCCCGCAGTGTCGTATAGCTCAGTCCAGCATGGGTGCGTAGCGGAAATGCTTCGGACTCGCCATCTAAAATTTATACTTACGACACTTTTATATCTACGCCCACGCAGTATGTTACTACAAAGCGAAGAGTGCTGGCCCCTGGTCTAAGTGGGCGACAGTAATGAAATTATAGACCTATATTTGCAAACTGATCTGCAAATTATCGTAACAGAAGAGGCTGTAACGTGTTGTCTCAGTGAACCTGACATGTGCGAATTATTTGAAGTTTACAATGAATTACTGTTGTAACCAGTAGTATTTATACTAAAATGCTAATAAACTGTAATGGAATAAAGACAGGTAAAATTTCAATAATAAACTTCAATAATTGTAAATTTGGAAGTAATGTCAAATTTTATCATAATTGTTCGATTGATATTTGTCTATTACACACTATTGTTTATGAGGGGGATACAAATAATTATTACCATTTATGAGTATCATTGAACTGAAATGCTTGTATACATATTGGGTTAATGTAAATTCATGAAACGAAATTCCGTCGACAATTACACATGGAATAGTTAATTCTCGTAAACAGTAGGATTTTCGTGTAAACAACGATAATTGACTAATGCATGATGCAATCGTGGTTATCATGCCACCCGACTGAGACATAGTGAGTCATCGCTATGGTAACAATGTTTACCATGGTTACAGCAAAAGAAGAAACATAATACACACAATGCTACATCTCTTTGATTGAAAGTGGGACAAAGTCGGTAGGAGCACTGGTTCGCGACGTACTTGAAACCAGACCTCATTGTTTCATAAAAATATAGGATTTCTGGGATAGCGCGTTTTAAACAATGCCTTCTTTGATTTACGTCAGTGTGCTCGGCATCCGGAACAAACAGCTGAATACTCTTTGCAAAATTATTTCCTATCCTACCAAAAAAGATCCCCCAAGTGCGGTCAGAAATTATCGCCAGTTTGCAGGTCCGGAATAAGTAGCGGTGTGCATATACATGCAAGCTGTAGGATCGTGAGTCGAACCTTCCGTTTGAATCAATAACAGTGGAACGCCGATAGCTGTAAGAGGATTGCAAGATAACCAGGTGTACACCAGGTAGCTACTACTATCGAGTCATTGTAACGAATATTAGAACCACCATTACCTGCGCTTTATCTGTAGACTCGAGTAGTTCAACGAATTGCGCATTACACTGCGCTTGTTCGTTAAATAATTGATCTTGTAATTGAACACCCCAACGAACTTTTAACTCATACAACTTTGTAAACAGCAACGTAAGCTGGTATTAATTATAATGGCAAAGATGACTTCGCAATAACTACTTGAAACACATCTTATTTCGTAATTTTATTACTCTGTAGTTTCTCCTATCATAGTAACCAGCTGGGTATATACTATATTCATGTTTGTTCATCATCAACTGCAATCTGCAATTCTTTTTATTTGACAAATAAATACTTTATCCAGGTAATAATTACCTAACGGGTTAAATTTAATTTAAAAGTTTAGTTAAAATGGTTGTCTGTAAATGCACATTCGTTACATAATAATACAAAGTTAAATAAGAATGGTGCAAAGGCTCCTGTAAACAGAAAAAATACAAACGTAGAAACGTGGGATAAACGCAAATGCTTCGTGCAAGATAAAATTCCAACAAAATAAAGTGAAGAGAAAATAAAAAAATGAATCTCCTATTTTGGCAACGAGCACCTTGCGACACGCCGGTACATCCCGAAGGACGTGAGCCTGTTGGGATGGAACGGTAAGCGAAGCGTTACGCTGCGTGAAAATTTAAAACGCAAATACATCCCAGTGGAGCTGCTGTAAACAACATTAATTGCCGACAATATTGCGTGCCACAAATCAAGGACGAGTTTAGCTTTAAGCCCGATACTTTCGTCTGTTACCCAAAAATACCGTTCTCTCCCTTGCGCACGTCCGGGAAGATGGAAAGCGATTCATATGCTCCGCGCGTAACATGATGTCGTTAGCCACGCCCAGACACCATGTACCGAATACGACTCTTGTGTGTACAAACAGGCTAGCCTAATTCGTTGCTGCGGAAAATTTTGGATTATCCCAGTTGACACTGGTTTATTCAAAGCTTTGTTTACTTTGATTTATACAAGTACCCAAAGTAAATGTGTTATCTGACCACATGTCCTTCACATACGTGATGAATTTAGTCCCAAATATCAATGTATGTTATTTCACTATTAACGTACGTATACATGTAATAGTTATTAACACAAGTATACATGTGCGTCTGGAATTCGAACGATTCATTTCGAAGAGATAACATCTAATCGGCTTGACACATAAGAAACGACTTCCATACGCCGCAAAACAGCGCGGAGCCGATGAGTTATTTGCGACATTGCCGGAGATTCGGTATCAGAAATGTAGAGGCGCCGGCTCACATTTTATCTGACGACTAATGCAAAATTTACTGGCGATACAAGGCGCGACCGGACGTTGCAATCCAGTGTGTGTAACATCGTTAGAAATAAAATGCCCGGGTGCTTTTAGTAGAACTCATTCGCAGTCCAAGTGCGGCGAACGCCTTCTTAGATTCACAGACCAAGGGGAATGGCCAGATAGAGAAACGCACGAGTCCGACAGATGAGAATTAATGGCCAAGTATTTTTCTTGCTTAAACTGATGGCGATATGCGAGCGGTGAGATGCAAGTGGCCTCTGGGGAGGTGAAGTACTGCCACCACGTACCAGGGAAGAAAAAACGTACACTACGTTCAACCTTTCTGCTGGCGATGTTGTTCCTAGATTTCCAAATCGTCAGACAATCTGTTTACTTTTATTCCAAATTCAAACAATGTGGAAAATACAAACAACCTCTAGGATATATAATGTAAAAATCATAGTTTGAATTTGATGGTATTTGATAATACCTTTATTTAAAATGCCATCGAAATAGCCTGCAGAAAACTAAAGAAACAAATTATTTTTAAATAGAAACTTTTGGCATATTGCATACCTACACTGTATAGAATTCATATGCATAGATAGAATAACAAACTGAACATTGTATTTCATTATTTTAGTAATAGAATTGTACACATACGCCCATAGATAATCATTTAAAGTAATAAATGACCAAAAATGACAATGAAGATGGTTGAGAGTTGCTGGGGCACAGCTATTTCATAATATACGAGAGGCAAAAACGGAAATCTCTTCTCAGCCGGTTTTTTTCGGACACAATATAATCCAGGGTTAAATGTGTATTCGTAGGCACGCCACGCAGCGCTGCGACACCATTGTTGATTCTAGACCAAATGCAGTGGCGAATACCGGTGCCCCCTAATCCGGGACGAGTGGCCTTTGTCTGAGGTGTTCGCCATTGTTTAGTTGGATCCCGTCCACCGAAGGGTATGAGCAAGCTAGCGAGCTGAAACGCGCACATACAGACACACTCGAGCTCAAGTCACAGAGATAGGACCAGCCTTGGTAACCCATGTACACATCCCTTTACAACCAACGCCAACGCCACCGACACATCCTATGTAATTTATAGTGTAATCCATACTCCACTATTGTCTGATTTTGTTATGAGCCAGAGATGTTTATAATTGTGTGATATCTGCGAGGAATCGGAATCTCCATGATATTTATTCATACAGGAATAATTGTAACCAGCAGTAATGCACATTTAAGTTTCTAGTTCAACTTAATGTGAATAGCAAACTTGGCATTCATATTTCGTTAGCATTCATTAGTAATACAAGAAAGTAATTATGTTTTCTAGAAATATTTAATAAGTTAATATGTGAAAAAATTCACTGTAGCTAAATTTTATACTTCTTACGTTGTTATTTAATATTCACTTGATATTAAATTATTTCTAAAACACATAGGAATGTCAACCTCCTCAGAATTAAATGTCTCAAACAGCAGAATTATTTTTTTCGAAATAAATTTATTAATTCTCTTAATGATTTGTACCTTTGTAGAAAATTCATGGATAATGATTAAAACATGCAGAAGCTCAGTGAAATATAATATCCATAAACCATTAGTATTATTAAAAAGAAATTTGATATCATGCCACCAGCGAAGAATTTTAAAATAATATGTCATAAATATTTCCATGATAACGACAGATAACAACGGGATAGGTTATAAAAGAATTTTTTCTATATTTAATAATATTCTGATCCATCCTTGAATTTATACAAAAAATAACACACGAACCGAGAGATGTGGCGTGAAACAAAGGTTACATGTATCAAGAATGAAGCAGTTTATTACAGTTGATGAGTGTGCAGGCATGCTTATACGTTTTCGGCATTTCAACTCATTACTGCTTTAATTATGCAAACAGTTCGAAAGTACTTCGTGGCGACGCACAACACAATATAACCAAGAAGAAATCAGCAATATGAACAGCAGAAGTGTGTGCCTAATTTAACCTAACCCTACAAAAAAACATATCGCTAAGTTGAAGTAAACTTAAACTTCAGAACACACTGACGGTGTATATAAATCTATTTCAAAGTTATGCAAGCATAGTAACAGGTTTCTCAACTTGTACACATTACCTGGATAATATTTCTATGCATTAGAGCTGTAATATATAGCGAAGAATATGGCCTGAACCACGTATCACAGCATAGTAACAAAGAGAAAGAGGAAGAGAGAGTTTTTTAGTAGCAATTCACATAAAGAAAGAGCAGCAGGTGAGGAGTACAGCATGGGTATTGTCTGCCTGTAGTGACGTCACGTACCAGAGCATATATTAGTGGCGCAAGTGGACACTTGAGGAACAAGGCGAGCGTGAAACGCGATACGAAGAGCCACTCGGCTAACGCTGGCCTCGCCTACTCCCTTTCATTCTTCGCATCGCACGATAATAATGCAACGATGCTTATTTTTAGAAGAACCAGAGAGATGTGTCACAGAAAGTCTACATTCGCAATATAAGTGCGCATGTAAGGACACAAGCGTGCAGACTTCATAAATTCATTGCGTCAGCAGTCTTTCTTGAAAGTACATAATTTGTAGCGACCAGCGTTAAAACTAATAACGATGTTGTACGTATAGCCTACAATGCACAACCCGTTACGAGCACCCATGATGGTAACGTTTAATGTAACGGTAACGGACGCCGGCATCGCCGAGAACAGTCTGAAGGAAGAAGGAAACACGCATGCGTATTACTTACTTTTATATGCCTCTATAGTAGTCATTGTCGGAGAACTCTGTAAACTATTAAGATGTGCGGTTTGACTAAACAAATTGTGCATAGAAATTGCAACACTATCTGCGGGGTGCAAGGTTTCCATACGAGTCCGGAATGTGTAATCCAAGCGCAAACAATCTAGCCAAGATAATGTAGCTCACAGAATCGTCCGGCGTAAATTAGATTTTGAAAGTTTCCGGTGAAATCTACTGGGCATATTACTGCAACCTTCTGCAGTTTTCAATTTATCTCTTTGCTTCCATTTTCATTTCTGGGATTTTCACTGATTTCCAATTCATATTTACTGATGCGTTACTAATTGTTCTAACGTCAACTTGAGATGTCATATATTCAAGCGGCGTCAGCGACATCCGTACGTCATCAAAACTGAATTTGTGAACCGTTAAATGGCAATTTCATCAGTCTCCGCGATGTGCACGTTACATTGGCTGAGCAATGTTAGTTTCTTATTTCAATATGCTATCGGTCGAAGTCAAATTGATATTTTAAACAAACACAAAAGCGATATAGCCGTTACCTAAAATAATAATCTGAAGGATGCTGCATACCGGCGAACGCGTTATCCTGAGGCATCGGCAGGAACTACGCATTTCATATGGAAAATATAGGAAATTTTACACCCTCTTGAGAAAGCTTACGGCCCTGCAGCAATATTGGGGAAAACCAACTGTACGCGGGAACGCTGCAAAGGAAACGTTTACCTGCGGTAATCACAAACAACGTTCTGTGGATTTTCAAAACATAAGCAATTTTCAACTTTATCAGTTATATTATTTTCGTTTCAAAGGTTACATTTCCATGGAATAATACAATTACTACAGTACAAACTCGAATACAGTACACATTACTCAATTCGAATTTATCTATTACATCTTGAAATAATGAAATATTTCCAAAGGAAAAGAGAAACATATTATCACAGTATATTTTAACAAGATTTTATAAAAATCAATTTTAAAAACTTCTTGAAACATACAGGAGTAAATCTCAATGGATATGTATGTTTATTTGAATTTTTGAAATATAAATCATTTTGTTACACATTTAAAAATATTTACTACTATCATTACAATATGTAATTATCAATGATGATTTAATTCTTGGCTTATAATTATAAAAGATATTGTAATCAATACAAGTGCAAATATGTACAAACCTACCATCTATTTATAATAAAAAAAAAAAAATTCATACCAACAATATAATACTATGACATCAAACTAAATATCACAAACCTATCAATAAACCTCATGTGATGTACACAGCAATGTTTTCTTTTCATTTTCCACTGTATTTTCCCTTATGTTTACTTAATAATACTTCAATAATCATATTCGGATAAAAAATTTTGAATAAAGTATGACAAAAGCAATCACATTTTCATTCAAGCGCAAATAACCTGATAATTGTATGTGTATAAATGTAATGTAACATAAATATCTTTATAACAGATTAGTGCGTCTATTAGATTTGTTCTAATAGTGAAAATTGAAATCGATTTAGAGAATATTATACATACACTTAATATTCACACTTTGCATGAGGACCAATATATTTAATCATCTTACATTAATTTTTTTCTACCGCTGACGTAAAATTTTTTTTATAAATAATTTACAATAGCGAGAATAATGTTTATTGATTTTGAAGAGTTTGCTGTTGTATTTTGTGTTTTATAGTAAAATAATATATTCCCTTTAGCTTCGCTACCAGTGTCACTTACTTTGACAGAACAATAAATGACGTCGTATCCGAAGAAAAGACGTAAACCACAAGCACTCATCTCATGAATGCATCTACTGACAATATATATTACCTTTCCGGCAAATGGTTTTTCCTGTCAACCAAAGTTTATGGTATTCATATATTATCCTCATTGTTTAATAAATAAAATAAAATATGGCACTACTAACTCTTTCCTATTCAAACTACCATACGCTGTCATTCACTATGAAATCAATAACAACTGTCATTAGTATTAGATATTGTCATTATAGTAAGTTAATGTACAGCAATATCCATTTATAACGAACCTCAAGGGACCGACAAAAACGGTCCGCTATAAGCGAAGTTCGCAATAAACGAAAAATATCAGAAATTCATTCTTTTTATTAATGCATACCTACATGTTTCAAGTAGGTACATAATATGTTTTGTAATACATACATATATGTACATTAACAATAGTTTATAAGAATTTTATTTGAAAAAATCGCTTATTTTACTTTTATTTTAGTGAAATAATTATCATTAATATGTAATTTCATTTCGTCTAGTCGATCGAATACACGTTGTGGAGTATTTCGTGACTGAAGAAAATGACGAATGCGACCGTTCATCCTACACATGCGCGGCTGAAAAATATCGGGGAATCCCATGATTACTGGGTAAAATGTTCGTTATAACCGAAATCTTTAGCGATTATAACAAAAAGTAAGGTTTGTTATATCCGAAAGTTCGTTATAAACAGGTTCGTTATTCGTGAAAAAAGTAAGTTCCTTAAAAACGGACATTATTTTCTTTGTATATGTATGTCGGTGTAATCTTTATCAGGGACTTTTGAAATAAGAAGTTTGTGAACGTAACTTATGTTAGAAATTTGTAGTCTTATATAACTAGATAATTTGGAAGACTTGATGCTTGATTAGAAGTGACTAGGGTGTAGCAACGGACACCGCATAATTCTAGTAAACTCAATTAAAATACGAAACTTACCTTAACATAATTTTACCAAGAATAATGAAACGAATGAAATTAGCCGCGCGTCTGAAAGGTTGCCAAGTTTATGATACATAGGTGATAATTGTATATAACACACACTAATAATAACCGACTGAAATACTTTTTTATTTGTTATGTAAACATTTAATGTATTCAAAAAACCGATATAATATTGTAATCTTTCAATATACATATTACATCCCAACGTTTCATTCAGTTTACCTTCCTGATTTCGATATAAGAAAATTTCAAAGATTTCAATTCATTAGCAGGAGTTTCGTGTATCTATTGTTCACTGAATTTTGTGATTTATCTTCGGAAATCTTTTGTAATATTATTTTAATAATGTCCCGGTTTCATCATCGTAAGATCTGGTAATTACAGAAATGGTCAACATTATTATTCTGGGATTGATTACTAACTGAATTTCAAGTGAAACATTCAACTGAATGCGAAACTATTAATCGGTTTAAAATTCAGAATATCAGAAAAAAGTTTTGTGTTGTGAAAAATATACGACTTATAAGTCGTAAAAGACTTGTTAACAGCAATGTAATATGAATAGAATAGACAAGACAAAGTTCGTTGTTTAACATTCGTGTTAATAAAACAAAACATAATTAGAATGCAAAAGGCGTATTTACGGAAACAACGTAATATCATTAAATATTCCTCTTTTCATCAGATCTTGTTGGAAACAGTAGTGTCTAGAAACAAATGTGCATGTTTTCATTCCAAAGTGATCTTGAAACAATTGTTAAAGAAAATATTCTTGAGAAATAACAGTGAGCATTGCGGGTGTCGACAATGGCCGCTGTGTGAGCTGTGAACTTGCTTGCACAGTGCCTAGAGTTGAACTCAGCTCAACAATGGCGCAACAACCAAGGCCACTTGGGAACACTCGCGCCCTTCTGTACTGCTGTTTGTCAGTATTTGTGCGAGAGCAAACCGGCTATGTACGTCTGTGTAAATGTGTATGAGCGAGTATAACCTGTGTTACACTCCAGTGCATTGTACGCTCTTCGTTCCGCGCCCCCTATAATTAAATCCACTTTACAAGTGTATGCGGGCTCGGGATTTACTGACCCGTTCAGTGGTGTCCTGCACACTACAACGTGTCGTACTTATTACACTGTCCGCTCAATAGCACTTCCCTTTCACACCTCAAACATTCCTTCAAATATCTACGATTCAAAAATATAAACATATTGTTTTCTGATTGGAACAAATTTCAATTTTCTATATAATACTATTGTCAAGTTTCAACTTAACTGTATTTTTTATCAATTAATTCACGTTCAGTTAGGACGTTTCTACATGCTTCTTTGAATGCCAAAAATATTGTGCGTCTTTCAGTATTTGTTTCACAAATGAATGATACC
This sequence comes from Calosoma granatense, assembly GCA_022063505.1. NCBI lineage: Eukaryota > Metazoa > Arthropoda > Insecta > Coleoptera > Carabidae > Calosoma > Calosoma granatense. The sequence goes on along the minus strand of JAGJTL010000069.1, from coordinate 1,367,115 downwards.
GTCGGGATCAAGATTTTCAGCCATTGATACGTTGACAGTTTGAGATATGACTCAAGCACGAAAAAATAAAATTATTTATACGGGCGGCTGGGATTGAAAAAATGTATGATGCATTCGGAAAAACTATTACGTTATAAAAACGATGAATTTACTGTACGTAATACTAAGTTTCATTTAATCCTTCTCAGGCCTTCTTAGTACATTCATTCAAATATTACTAAATGATGTTGTACTAATTTCCTTATATTTCATACAACTAATTAGAACTTACTAAACTAGCTGAAATGTATTCTGAGAATTTTTAGAAAAAACATTTTCTTCTACGATGACAATGAAATTATATCTAAACTAGACATAGAATGGACATTGCTTTGAAAATGATAAAGATATGTTCATTCGCCTTGTACTGTGTAGTTCAATAAAAATTTCATATTCCAACTACTAACACGGTATTAATACAATATTGTATATTTGTAGATATTACGCTACGGCATAATGTATTGTAATTCAGGAAATATTATCAATCGTATTGCATAATTTCAAAACTTTTCAAATCGAGGCACTGACAATAGGAAATATGATGAACAACATAGAGACTTATTTAATTTATTGCAGTAAATCCCTTGCAGCCGTGTTTGTAGCTCATAATTAGTTAGTTACGCGTGGCCGGTGACGCGTGAGCTTTCCATAGTTTCCATGGAACACACCCCCTAATAAATTATAATAATTGTGTTCGTCGGTGATTTATTAACACGTGATTCGATCCAGCGCACCCGGCCTGTTTCTAAGAAATATATATTAGACAAATTAACGCCAAGCACGTTTTGTATATCTGTTCCGTTGTATGCTTTTGTTCTCGGCTATTGCTATATATATGTATAAACGTTGCATGTATATACTTGTATTCCGTATTGTTTGGTTACCCTACTGCTTATTCACTTCTGTGTGTTAGACATATAATGGAATTCTTATTAACAGTGGTACGTTGCAACAGAAGATTTAAAGACTCGGAAGTAAATCTTCGTTTAATTTATTACACATTCATTACACAGAACATATTTATTTCGATGTGTATTATTTACCATTTGGAATTTAATGGAATACTTTTGTATTGAAATTTAACATTGAAGATATGTAGGTAGTTTAATGGTTTATATATACTTATATTCGAACCTTATAGATTGGTTCGTTATATCGAATCCGCTTATTGCGAACATTCGTTTATAATGAATCAGTCTATACGATACGAATAAAAGTATCATTAAACGAGTATTAGTTTTTTCGCAAATAACGAACCAGTTTATGTATTTATGTACTATCAGATATGACGAACCGTAATTTTTGTTATAATGGCGGTTATAACGAACTTAATACGGCATTTCCTTCAGTCACGAAATACTTCACAACATGTACTCGATCAACTAGCCGAAGTGAAATTACATATTAATGATATTCGTTTCACAAAAATAATACAAACTAAATTCTTATAAACTATTATTAACGTACATATGTATATGTATATACATATTATATACCTACTTGAAACATGTATGTATGTAGGCAATGCATTAATAAAAAGAATGAATTTCTGATATTTTTCGTTTATTACGAATTTCGCTTATAGCGAACCGTTTTTGTCGGTCCCTTGAGGTTCGTTATAAGCGGACATTATTGTATAATTAAAGACAACATTTTGAAAAAATAAAGATTATTATATAGATTCATTTTTACCGAGTCAAGAATATGTAGTTTTAGATACATGTATTGTGTTATATATATTTGTAGTTACGTACGGATAATACTAAAACGGATTTTCTCGAAATTGCCTTTGTGTATCATACAACATTTAAACCCAAAATATATCCTTTTATAAATTATGATAATAGTACATTATCAAATGACATGCTCAAAAGCTTAACCATATATACATATCAGAATTTTAACAACCTCTATGGAACATTTGATTTTCATATTGTGGTGTTCTCTGCCAACCAGCAATGGGACTACTATTTTTATGGTCTTTAGAATATCATGATTACAAGTTTAAAGTAAAAATGGACATATGATATTTTCTTTATTATATCTCAAATGTGGTCCAGTTTAATTATATGGATAAAAGATTGAAGTTTTAAGAATGTCAGTCTTTCCCAAAGAGCTCCTGCAAGCTGGAAGCCATACTTTACTTAAATCTCATGATCTAATCATGTATTCATCTCATATTTTAGAATATTTTTTGTTGCTTTTAGTTGTAGTTCATTTTGCATAAAGTGCATTTCAGAGTTAAAATATTTTTTTTAAAAAAGGAAGCAACCACTATGCCCGTTGGTACGATGTGAAATTTCGTTTGAAATCGCTAACATGGTCCATTGACAGATTCCACAAGAACAGAGTCGTGTTTTCAAAATACCACATCTTTAGTTTAACATTCGAAAATCAATTAATAAAATAACGGCTAATATTTTAGACAAATAAATAAAATTTCTGAAAAGTAAATGCGGTTAGTTTCGACTATTTACTGAACAACTCGATTCTACGGGAACTAAAGAGATCACAACAGTTGTTGCTGTACAAACACAGAACTCGGAGTAACATGGTGCGTGTTAAAACACGAATGTTTACAATAGTCTGGTGGTTGGTGAAATGTTGTTGCCTGTTCTTCCAGCTTTTGTTTATTTTCTATTCACTTCATTTTTACAAGTGCTTTTCAATGATAGGTTCCCTCCAATTAACCCTACATACAGCGGACATTCATTACATTTCTATGTAACTATAGTTTGTATTCATTATTACGCATAGCATGTTCTCTAGCATAGCGTTGAATTTTTTATTGTGTTGAATACTTCGTAAATTGCGATGTATTGTGCTGCATAATTTCTATTTTGCTTCATTATGTATACAGTTTCAAATTCCTGAGAATCGAACTGGGAATTCACTATCTTGGTTGCCTCAGGCTACAGTGAAATAATTTAAAACATTCTAACTAAAAGAAATTTAAAATGGAACGATTGAAGAACATAAAACATGAAAAAAATCAATCACTAATATTTTATACAGCTATCTTCCTTTCTTTCGCTTTTGCTTATAAGTAAATCTATTTATATGATTGATTTACTAAATTAATTAGGTAGATATTGCGTCTACTGATGTATTAACAAAATATCATAGTACTGGCCGGATTTTAGTTAATCTATATATATAATAATTAATGTTACATAGTCTATGTGATAATTATATGCCATACACTACCTACACCTGGGTCATTGCAACATGACAGTACATGTTAGTACAGCTGTGTAAGAGAGTATATTGTGAATTTACCAACACCCAAGTATCCTACACATATAGTAAACGAACACTAAGCTTTGGGATTGGTGTCTACAAATAATAATCATAGTTGATGCGAATATAATCTCAATAATATAATGGTGTTATATATGTATAGAGTAGATAGGTATTATTGTTTTATATGTGCAGGTCTGTAACATGTCGCAAGAGTACGGTGGGCAATTGCCATAACTAACTGGTATTTCAGAACTTTACCACACTTACAGCACGAGTGGCAAAAACAAATATATATCATACTTGTCCAAGTTTACGATGTAAGCAACCGCAGAATGTGCCCAGTACATCTCTGTGAAAGACGTATTCAGTGGTTCACGTCCTCTCTACCCTGTTAATGGCATCTAATGCAAGCGTCGGCGACAAAAGCGGGGAGCGTTTTACGATAAATAAAAGTAAACATGTCTGGAGTAAAAAGTTTATAAAAGGACCCGGCATCATGAGCGAGCGGGTACGAGACACAGGTATGTCATAAAGAGAACGGCGTTTACCGGCGGGTCATAATTGCACCAGAATAGTTAACGCTACTGAAAACGCACTGTAAATGAGAACATACAAACTGTGTTATGTTACGTCATCTATACATGTCACACGTGAAAAGATTTCATTTTATTTTTCAATAAAATTATATTGCACGAAGAACACGTTTTTATAAAAGGTACATTTCAGTTACTTAACAAATATTCCAGATTCATAAAACTTCATACAAATGTAATAATATATCATATCATTTTTATACGCCTATTCCAATATTAATTACACTGTTCATATGAGTTACTCTACTTATTATGTTTGATAATTATCTAGTATTTAGTTTACACTGCAGCTTTCAGTGTAGTTTTGTTTGTATGTCATTATGCTGTAAAATATCTACCCCACATGTGCATTAAACGAACCGTGGACTATTAAAAATGTATCAGACCCATAAAGAACATCAGGTGTCGCAACTTATACATTAAAATGTAATATTATTGTCGTAGAGTCACGTAAACGTTCCCAAGAATTGAAACTAAAAACCAAGCAAAAGAGAAGATGGATGTTTGTGTGTCACGCATAAATGAACGAATATTAAAACAAAATTGCCATGTTACTTGGCTGCCTCTACTCTGAACTCTTATCTATCTCAATTAATCCGTTAATTTTTATCGTGTCAGAAGCACAACGGGTCGCCACTAATTGGAATCAACGAGCAGCTCGTCCAGCGCTCGCGGAAACCTCCGTATCAATTACGGGACACAGCCAATACGCTGCAACGATCCTGATCAGGTCAGTCAGTGACATACATACATCGCACTTTTAACGAACTTCAAATTTATTCAGCAGTCCATGCCAATCACTTTGATCACGCGAAATTAAGAATGCCACGAAGCGACATAATTATAACATCGAAATCCATGCGATAATTCCGACACTTTACAGCACTAGAAAAAATATTGCTTTCGTCATATTTATGAGACTAATGGAGCGTTATATAAATTTTTAACTTAATTCTAGTGCAAGGCTACTTGAATTTTCGAAGTGATGAATAGACGGACAGTTGTATATGTAATTTGACACGAATTATTTCATTTGAATGAGTAAATCTGTATTAGAAGCTTCGTATTTTTCTAGGAGTTACTTTGTATATTAGTGTTATACTTTGTTGTAATATGTACATATGAATTATGTAACAACAATATAATATAGCTAATGACAAAACAATACAAAACTTTTGTCAAAGAAATAGAAAAATTTAAGTTTCCCAGTTGGATTAACGATAAAAACTTCCCTTGGAGAAATATTGCATGTTTCCGACTGCGTTACACAAAACAAACTAGAAACGTTACGTGTGATAAAACAGTAACACTCGCGCAAAACAACACAGTACAACAGGCCGGGCGCATTTCATATGTAAAATACAAAAGTCATAAAACATACATGAACACGTAACGAGAGAACCGCCAAAACCATAAATGCTACAGGGATATGAGACTAGCAGCTTACTGCTGGTCTGACCTTCCCTAGCCCAGACTGCATATGCAAGTTTATAGGTGTTTCTGGTGGTGTGACGTCAAACTAATGGTGTTTCCTGACTATCATATGAAATACAATAGGCTGCAAACTGATACTGGTTCAGCTATGGCTACCAATAAAAACATGGGATCTAGTCATTACACGCTACTAGACTTTACTGCATTTTAGAATACGTATACTTCTTGAATGCTTCATATATTTAGTATCATATAATGCTGCTATAATATAAACGGATATTATACACTGAATACCGCGAAACATTTACTCATTAACACTACATCATTATCCTATAAATAAAACAAATGTTCCAGTCTCTAATGAAAGCACACACCATCATTAACAAATTGCAAGATCTGAAGCTGTTTAAAATTATAAGCGCAGAATTGCATCACTTGTACATACGGAAATGGAATCTTGAAGTGAGAATTTCTTAAATATTAATGCATATTGTTAGTTTTATGTAAATATACTCTATCTTCTTTGCATTACAGTCTGTATTCAGGGAAATAAATACCAGAAAATAAAATAAAGGTATAAATGTGTATATTCAGCTCAAATTTGAATTACTAGTACAAAGAAAAAAAACATCTTTGATATTATTCTTAAGAGAGGAAATAATTAAAAACAAGTAATGTTTATTTGTAACAAGTATCTTGTCAAATATTATACGTTTATAGTCCCATGTATATGGGCCACTGTATTCAAAATGAGTGTACTTACGATTTTCCAACATTATATAAGACGACTAGGATTCATCTTCATAACACGATATGTTCACGTTCGCAGTTATTAAACAAAATACGACTGTAAAAGGAAATACAGTAGCTAGAAAAAAGAAAATAAACAATTTTAGTGCAAACTTTATTCTCTGAGTATATAAAAGAAAAATATACGAGCTCAGCAGAATTTCAAAGAAAATCTCTAAACTTCATGTAGATTTCAGATAAGTATATTGTTAAACTCTATTCTGCTGAAAAATATATTCTAGTTATAAAATTCAAATTGTCTTCTGGAACAATGTTCTACGTATTAACCAACCTGGAGTTAATTGTAAAAATGTATGTCAGTTCCATATCTGACAAATTATTTAATTAACAATACTTTTCAGCATCTATAAAGTTTCTCGGAAAACGTAATTAAATTATGCATGTACATATGGAAATTAATATTTCCCAGTATTGCAGTCATGCAGATTTTCAGTATATTAATGAATAGGGCTGGGATTATGTGGCAAATGTATATTTCGTATTATTGATATGCATAAGAAACATGTTGCGTATCTACTCAAATTATGTAAATACAAATCATTTTAGCTTATTCTCACATATTTTGCAATTATATTAACAAATTCTACTTTTTTTAAAATAATATTTTGTTTGTTTACTTATATTAAGTAATAAAATATCATTTATGGTTTTGGTTGAAAATTTAGAAAAACAATTAATTGTTAGTATTTTCAGTTTTACAACAAATTCAAAATAATTTTAATTTTGTATCTTATATCCAATAGTTTTACTATGTTTTTTTGAAATACAAAAAAAGTAATTTTATGTTTGTATTTGCTTATTTTATTAAAGCATGTATTGATTCTATATGCAGATTTATGTTGAATAAGAAAATAGGGAAATAAACGTACTCATAAAGCAATAGAGTCTTAATCATTATTTAAAATATTTTACCTTATTCTCAAAAAAACCTTGCGTATTTGTGCATATTTCTTAATTTTCAGTGCATATAATCCTTAATAATTGTGTATATATCCCTGTATTTGAGTGCACATATATCCCAGCCCTATTCATGAGAAACATCATTTACAATGACGAGCAACTTGTTCTATCATGTATGAACATTATATTTATTAAATCAAGTATAATTGAATAACAGTATTATTAATTTAACTGATGATTATATAAACATATGTACAATTTGATGTTTATATTTCATAGCTAGTGATCACAAATTAATTGCACAATATAAAATAAAAAGACAATCTGCTAAAGCGTGCTTAACAGTGCCAAAAATGTGTATTAGCTAAAGTGCCTATGAAGATGTCTAGTCTCGTAATAATGTGGCCCAATAAATTCCGTTATACAGTCTGCATCCTACCACAGATATTATCTGGCTGTTGTAGTTAGTTGGAATAAAAAAAATAAATACTACAGCATTATAGTTAACGTAGTAAACTTGATGATACGAATATAATAATTACTTTGCGAAAACTAGTCATCGGCAAATCACATCACATTTTCAAGACTAATTTATTTCTCTACAGATTATTTATGAATTCGTAAATCAGTTATTAAATTGCAACAAAACAAAATCCACAAATTCATTACTGAACTAGATAATTTCATAACTATTCATTATAGGAGTGAATTTCACTCTATTGGTATGAAACGAATTTAATGAATTTTTAATATAACGTTGCAGCAACATTCCTCTTTATTTAAAAATTCAAAACAGAAACATGACATGTGTGAAAGAATAGAATGTAATTTAACTCTAAAATCAATTTTTATATTCATTGCATTGAAAAATTAAAAATAATTCATAGTTTTGTATAATACTACAGCATCGCTAATCACGATAGATCGCTATCAGATTTTACTAGAAACATATAAATGTGATATGTGGTATGAAAACAACTTAAAAAATAATTCTAAAGTAGAAAAGCCACAAGAATGGAACTAATTATAATTTAATTAGTCGTGACCCTCGTCTGTTTTGTACATTGACACACCTGTAAAATTGATACTGTTCACAGAGTTCGCAGGACACACAATTAGATCTGTGTGTGCGGACAGCTGACAGTTGTGTGCGACGCCATGCTGGTCCGTACGTGACACAAAACCATCGATTAACCGTATCACTTCTTCTGACACGTAGCCTGCCAGCATAACAGGACAAGCGACAGTCTGCAGCAGAGACGTACACAATGGTTTTTTACTGGATCGTATGTATGGCTTAGGACAGATCGTGGTTTCATATAGGTTCACGCTTCTGTTGGTATAATGTCCTAATTATAATTATATATTGTCAATATTTGCGCACAATATTATGCGGTCGATCCGGAGCCACTCGGGATTTGTTCTAAAACCACCGGCTAACAAGTTTTCATTTAAATATCGTTGAATACACTGTAATCTGCTCCATACAAGCAATGTCCATTATCCATTAACGATATTATTATGTTTTTCTGGTTCTTTCACAGCATTCGGTAAAAACATCTATGTGTATAA
>JAGJTL010000069.1:1339972-1358469 GCA_022063505.1 Calosoma granatense | reverse complement strand
CTCGTAATTAAATAATACATCAATTTACATAATTTAAATGAAATGAGAATTCAGCGGGATATATAAAGAGTACCGCGAGAAATTTGAATAGTTATACGGTTATACGAGAATATCGTTCACGTTACCACAGCAATACCAGTGAACAGATGCAAAGAACCATTACATCTAAACTGTTATAGGTTTTGTAGTAAAACATAAAAGCACTAGAGCATAAAATCAGTGCAATGCACGAGACCAATGCGTCGAATTAATAACTGGGCAAGCTGCAGTACAGTAGACCATTTGGCTCTGCTCACAAATGTATATTGCATCAAACATCATGTACGCCCCCGTACTACCCGCAATGTCGCCATTTCTTTCCTATTTTATTTCCTTGTCATTTGCATATGCATATTTTGTTCAGAAAGGAGTATTTAGGGAACGATATATTGTACTCACATATCTGTATCTTCAATATCTAAATCTGTACATTGTGTCACACCGCAACAAACAAATCATGTCTCACTAATTAAGCAATATAATGTATCAATGACAACAATCAATAATAGAATATAAACGCACCAGAATCTACATTTATATTTTCAATTAAATACAAAATCAATGGTTAGTATTATAAAAAGTTTTAAGCAGATTACGTAATATGTAAATATCATTCTCCTGTTTTCCGTTCTTTTTATTAACTAAACACACAACAGAAATTTTATGGAAATATTTTTGCATAATTAGCAAACAAAGCAATGTTTACTGTGTTCCAGTTCAATGTTTGGAACACTGGAAAAAATTCTATACCAGAACTAAACCGACTGTTCAACAACGAAAATACGTGCATTCTAGTATCGCGAAAAAACAAAGAAAAATTTTATTAAAGCCAAGAAAATTTGTTTCTAGATGATTTGAATGTGGCAAATCTTACAGTATGCCGCGCACTTATCATGCGGTACTTCACACAAGAACGTCGTTTTGGCGTAGAAAAAGAAAATTCGATTTAGGGATCAAACCAGCACACAATTCTTTTCAATAACAGCGAATCGAAGCTCGTAAAAAAATTCACATTCATAAATAGCGTCCCGAGAATGGAACAATTCACACGCTTCGTGCACGAAGGATGCGGGTAATTTGGTACATCCCAGCTCCCCCCGTGTCATATCGTCACACATGGACGTACACCCCGTGTATTCTAAAAGGTACAAATGAAAATCATATTATATCAACATGAAATGTAAGTGTGTAAGTGGAACATTACTTTATTTAAATGTATGTGACTATATTAATTTATCCTCTACAAACAAAAATAACATATAAAACACCCAGACGTGTTATAAACACAGCAAAACTCATATTAAAATAAATTCATTTCAATAAGCTTAAAACTTGATGAATGAAATAAATGAAACGGTATTACGAGCATACTACATACAAATGCATAACATCTATATACATATACCGGGTGTCCATTGAAATTTGAGACATAAAGAATCAACATGTAAATGTAAGAACAAAAGTGGAAATAAAAAAGTTGCTCAGTATTAAACATTACATTAAAATGTAATTATGCAATTTTTCTATATTTACTCGTTAATTCCTAATGTACCAGATTTCAGAGGACACTCATTATAAGTGTCGTTAATATTCAAATCAGTACATAACAAATTGCATTAATTATATGAGTTCGTTTATTTTGTGAAACGAATAACCATAGTGCTAATATATGCTTTGTACGCAAATATTTTTACTGTCAAATAAACCTGTATTTTAATTAATAGTTCATTGCATAGCGATATAATTAATAACATACTTGGTCATAAACAATAACTACAACACGATATTACAGAAAATAGATACATAAAGTAGGATTGTTAACAGCCTGATTATAGTAGGATCGAAGTACTTCGGGTACTGTGGGCAAAGTACATGCCGACGTTGCTCCAATGGGAAATATCGTCCAATATTCTTAACGTGACCTACGCCCATGAACGTAAATATTCCAGTTTCTAGAAAGCCATTATCACCTCGCCACGTCGTTAGATAAGTGCTAGACAGTTACGCAAGCATCCAGCAGGCGGCTACCCTCGGAGATGTCCTCCGCGCACCCGGCTGTTGCTCTGTTATTCCTCCGGCTCGGAGAGTTCATAATCGTAACCGTCGTTATAGCGACGGGTGTAAATCGCGTTAATATAGCTAGGGCGATGGGCCTTCAGCCGCGTCACATCAAAGACGTAACAACGAAAATAATAACAGAGAGCAAGATTAGATGACTAGTCCCGAAATACAAAGCTGCATTCACCCACTTGTACATTGTCACACGAAAACTAGATGGGGAAGTAGTTCATTTATACGTACTACACACATTGTTACTACTTTCATTTACTTGAATCTAACGTACAAGATTCAATACTTCATTTTGCCCAAAAACCACACATTTAAACACATATATCTGCACTAAATTTCCACGAAATGAAATTTGAAACGTGTATTTTATTTTAATTAAAACTCATATTGGATATGCCACAATCTGAGTAGGTACATGCATCATATTTGTTACACTGAATGTGCGATTAGATGAGACATTTGTATGGCAATTTACGAAATTCAATCTTGTTTCATTCGTTAATGATAAAAATAAATAGAAAAGACGATTTTGCTGGTTTATTTTGGTAGTTAGTTCGGCACAGTATATATTTACGAAATGTCTTCGTTCGTTATGGAGCTGGAGAGACTAGCTGGACAACGGCGTAAGGAAGATGGGCGATAGGGCAGTACTGTGGAAAAGGGATTAGAAGAGGAGAAGTACATTAAAGCCATGGTACGGGTCTAAGTGCCCAGTTCAGGCTCAGATGATTCCAGTGTTCAAAGAGGCATTAAGTCCGTCGTCTGGTACTGAAACAACACGCGTTAACTCTCCGGAAATGTATCGACAAACACGAGGTCCCACCTAACAGACCGGAACCGTTTCGGATAACGTCCCGGCGGAGGTGTTCCGATAATCATCCAGCTACATAGCCAAGCTGGACCTGACATCCAAATCACAAGTTCACCACAGTTAGTTCCTTTACGTATGTATACATAAGCATGTCCTGCCGTATATATATATATGTCGTAGTCTCACTGTAAAATACGTCGTTTCATGATCTGCCCAGGCATTTCATGTACCATCGACATAGAATGTAATGAAACTTTTGTCATCACGAATATCATAATGCATAAAGTAAATTACAATACTTATAAATACAATTATTAGAATAAAAAGGAGCGATTTCTGAGTATCAATCTAACGGGAAGGATGCAACTATCGCCATGCTTTTGTTTATATTATGCCATTTAATAATCAATTCGTTTACATCTCTCTGTTCAAATTAATGTACATACCATGTGATACATGCTCCATTATTCCCCCTAAAAATTATTTACATTTATGCATTATACTTCCTATCATTTTCATCTATTTATTCTTCGATCTTCCTCGTTCATCTGTAATCCGTCAATCTCAATATTAATAGAAAATGCACATATTATAAATTATACAAACCTATATCAATGTAAAATCATTGACAGATGCGATTTAAAAAAGAATAAAAAACACAAAGAGATGACAAATGTGATTCCAGGATATGATTAAACAATTTCACAGTTCAAACAGCAACAATTCGATTTGAAAATAGGTTTCTCGTTCGACTGGAAATAAGCGGGGAACGTATACGTAATTAATTTGTCGCAGCGTGATGCGTTGGCTGTGTGCGATTAACTCGTAAATCAAATACTTTGCCGGCCATGCTAATGGATGTTGTTAAAAATTATCAAAAATGTTAAATTAATTGATGGTGTTTGTGCTGTTAGGTTACTTTATACCGATGCACCATCGTGTTGCCACATTCCTGCTAAAGTTTAGTAAGGTTAAAATATCGATAATGAAAAAAACTAAATCCTTCGTTCGCCCTCGTTTTAATTTTTAATTTTAGATTAATTACTATGCGTAACGGATACTTCTCTTCAAAGCGGATTAAAACTTTTGAAATTTAAAATTCATCTTAATTTTTCTTGTTGATTTTTTTGCAAGATATTTTATTACAACTTTATCTCTTGACAGATTTATAAGACCTAGCCAGAATAAGAAATGAGGTATTTCAAGTTCATTTTTATACAGGCACTGGACAGGATCGATGTACTCCATACACCAGACGAAGCGTAATTTCCACTGTATTTCATGGAGTTCAGTTGAGAACATTACGCTGGAATATGGTTCAGGTGGTGTCGAACATACAGCTAATTATAATTATGTGTTTGACTTAAGTGTGCGGAACACTCATTATGGTTTCATCGAGTACTTCACACTTCCCAGGCATATGTGTATGGTTTTCCTCCTTACTTGTTCGCTAAAATTATAACCGCAAGATATCGCTACAGTAAAGTATTAAAATAAACTCATTTAAATAAATATGATTATATTTTATAAATAATTTTTTACAAAATATTCGTCTAATCAATAATACTAAATTTACCATTGAGCATGTTTTTCCTAATAAAATAAAAATCCAAATGGTAAATTCAATTTTTGAAACAGTCTGACCGAATGGAGTTTTCAAATGTCACGACCTTTAACAGTACAAAATGCCATCGAATCATCTAATTTCCAATATAGGTTCACCACATATTCCCAGTATGTCATACAGTGGCAAATATGTATATATGTAGTAGCTTCCCGATATACACGTGTATATTTATGACAATTCTGTCCAATATTGACATAGGTGAAGGTTAAAGTAACGTAGCTAGCAATGCGTCACCATCTTGTGTTCTAAAACAACATTTCAATAACGAGTCAACTTCCTGAGGAATTCACGTCAAACGTTCGTTCGAACCACATGCTTATATTTCATATATGCGTACATCAGACGTTACTCTGTCATATCCAACTTCCATATCGATACGCTAGGCTAGAAGATGAAAACATCGCCGTTAGAATGTTGGATGACTGACTGACTCTTGCCGTTCGACGAACTACATTCTGCGACGCAAGTGACGTCACAGTTTTCCGCTGCTGTATCGGTAAAATAAAACGAACGTAATAGTAAATTTTTGCAGGCGCACGATTCGTACTAAACTAATTGCCGTCTGTAATTATCAAATATATCAACCGGGAAATTCATTGCAGCAGCACCTTTAAGAACGGTAGCGGCACGTAGCACTCATCTGAATAAATAAAACACTCGAACCGAACGAATCGAAATTAATAAACCCAATTATTTGCCATCGCCGAAGACGAATTACTGCAGAACGAACCGGGGACAACATAAATATTTGTTTAGTATATCGATGTTTGACTGAACACAGTTGAAGATAAATCTCCGCTTGGAACGACAAATATTTAAATTTGAATATGCCGCTAACAAATCAAGACTTACCGTATACAATTTAATAGGAATATTATCATACACTTCTCCACTACAACAAACTGTATACTTGAATAGTAAAATAGGATCGTAGAAGAAAATAAATACATATCATGTTCAATTGCAATATTTTCAATAATTTATCTACTGAATTAGGATTGTAGGAAAGGAAGTATGTATACGAGTACATGTATATATGCATATTTTATTAATACTGCTAGTTAGTTAAATAAGGTCTGGATAAATAAAATACATTAGGACATATTTCAATATTCATATTTCATACATTATAAATTTCACGAATTTCTATACGATACAGAAGAAGGTCACATTATGTATTCCGTAAGTGAGTGCAGCGGTCCACGTCGAACTCTTGACGATGAAAGATCCTGACGTCGCTTTTAGAGCGTACCAGGACAGATTTCCAACAGCACTGCTTCGGACCCGAAGCGCTTGACAAAGAAAACTTATACTCCCCTGGTATTGAGATATCGCTCGCTTTTATACAAAATTTTTATACGTACATACACTTAATTTTAACATACATTCCCTTTTTATATTCATCAAATGTTTTATTGACAATATATTTTATCTAAACCATACACTGAAATAATATTCTCCAATCTTGTATATTCTCAATAATTTTGGTTTTGGCTGTCTATATTCTATTACTCTATGTTTAATGCCGTTAGGGGAAATGAAATATTTCTGCAGGATATGCATTATTCTAACTTCCATTGCAAGTTGTAGCAAGCGAGTTTGAAAACAGAAATAAATATTATAAGGAAGCGGATATCGGTTCCTTATTTAACAGCGAGACACGGAAATGGAACCTCATCTTATTAATAAAAACTGCCATAGAAAATTCTTGGAGCTGAATATGTAGGTTTGCTTTGCAATTTCCTAGTATGGCATACCTGACATTCACAAACTTCTTAGACGAAGACTGCTAAGAAAAAGGAAATTGAAATTCTTTTAGAAAAAGAAGCAGAATCGTTTCACCTGACTGTATAACACAAACGCGCACATTCATACAAACGTACCGAAATCTACATCTCTGTGTGTGCCCGCGCGTTCCCGCGTGACCTACTAGCATCCTTATCCACCGCTCCTGCATCACCGATACCTTTCACTCCACACCAGCAGCAGGGCCCCGAGACCATGTAGTACATCCTGCGTCCCTGGGCCCGGCACCAAAGCGAAATACGAGAATCGATAGGGTGATATTTCAAACGCTATCCGATGTGAACCGGGCGTTTTTACGATGTCGCGTTTTTCATAAACGCAGATACACACCCAGAACGCGTAACATAACACTGAAAATAATTCATTTAACGATTGCCTGAGGTGAATTCCTATTACTGGCACCAGGACCATGAATCACAGGCCGCGGAGACACGTCACGATAATGGCAACGCCGCGGAGTAAGTACATACAACATATATACTAGAGAATCAAGCGTCCTCACATACTCATGCCAACCAACATCACCACATTATCAGCAACAATATTCCATCTATACTTGACCACTATTCATCCACAATGCCGGCAAGCCTGCGAGCGAGTGAACTACATAGTAGTAGAACATTTCATATACACAAATATAAATTAGATATTAGGTTGGTTATTGCATGGCCACATAGTTTCTCGCTATAATACCAGTTAATTCTCTGGTTATAGAAACTATTTACTTAACTATGCAGCAACATCATTTCACTTGTAACTCGTCGAGTTTATTTACCAATATCATAATTCTACATGTCACATTAATACTAATATCGCTGTAGGTTTTATTTCATATTCAAATCTACCTCAATTATGAATCTTAATTATATTAAAATATCCAGATACAAAAACGGAACAAAACTATTAGCTAAATCAAGTAACATATAAATTGCTTTTGCTCAAAAAGACAATCAATCATGAAGTCGACAAGGTCTAAAAGAAATAAAATAAAGCGTAGGATTTATGTCATGTGACACGCAACATGGAAAAGCAGCAACTATAGAACAAACACACAATATTCAAAGTAAAGTCAAAGCAAAGAACATTAGTAATGAAAACAAAATTATAAGAAGTTGAACCGATTTAAATATAAACTCAGGGAATTACATGCACGCGATTATTTTGGCTTCATAGAATAATATAGACGTCCGCAGTATTTTCGGAAATTTAAAATTGTTTTTATATAAAGTTTAAAATAAATAAAGTTATAAATGTAATTACTCTTTACCGGTAAAAGGAAAAAATAATGGCCGTACAACTTAGTTACTATAAATAAGAGAAAATGTTTTCGTTGAAAAGTAACGATTGTTACTCTAAAAGAACGATATTTTTGTTCTCGTCTTAATTATCCTTGCTAGAAGTAAATGAAAACATAAACAATCCGAAGTTCTTTCGAGGTTTCTTTAAAACAAAAGAACGAGCAACGAACGTAATGAATTCCATTTTACAGATATCATTTCAAATTAGATGAAGTATTCTTTTGTTCAACTCAGTTACGGGTAAGTGATCTTGCAGACTTTAGTTTTCTCACTGTTTAATCTAATTAAAATTTAGTAATTTAGTAGCCGTTAGGTTGAAAGAATCATTAAAAATAATATACTTCGAAATATACACCAGGAAAATATTCGTTTCCTCTATATTTAAATCGAGCGCTTCATTTGTTATGTATTTTGTCACTGAGCGTTCAGTCACTCATGAAAAATGGCATTTCGTCTAAATTCATGCCTTTGAAATGAATCCATTTATTCGAAACCAGTTGAAAAGAAATTGCAAAGCAAAATGGTGAACGCGGTAGCAGGATGAAATATTGTCCGGAATGAATCCTCACATCATTACTGTTGTACACGAGGAGGTCACATGCATGCCTCATGCATTGTAGAAAGCGCGTCTCGCTGTACAGATTATTTCTAATTCATTCAGAAAAGGTAAGACATAATTTAACTGAGTATCTAATAGTCTTCTATTTTCATAAATACATATATATTATGCAGTAATGGAACTACTCATACAAAATCAATAATTAATATATAATTATATATAAACATGAATGAACTTAATGTAGGTACGCAGTAAAATGATTAATTAATTTATGTTCATTATTGACAAAAGTTTAATTATTTACATTTTGTCTCATTGTTATATGATTAATGAATGATAATAACTTGTCATGCATAAAAAGGATAATTAAACATATTGTTAATTTGATATCTAGATAACATGACAATATCATTAATGTAAAATTATGATTTAATTTCTAAAATTTCTCAGATTAAAATATATAAAAATGTATAGTTTTGAATTATTTTAGATGTTTATCTCAACTTAATTATGTTTTATTTAATAATAAATACCAAGTTTCTAGATTTATGAGCTAGGTTTAAATAACAGCACATCCGTCAGACACGATCACTTATACATAATTGGCGCTGTTGTCAGCACATCAGAGTAGCTTATTTTGTGCAACCAAGCATCAGACGAGAACCTTGAGACACATAAGCACAAATAGCGGACCCAACTTAACCCGTCAGTCGAGAGTTTAACATGCGTTAATCACACTTGCCGTACAATAACCCAATCGTTTATATCGATTCATCGTACTATATCCGTCCGAGCCACTCTGCAGTTGATGATCATTTTCGGTTCACATGGCATGGGAGCCATTTCGTTCAACTTAGGATTATCCCGAACTCAGTGGTCAGCATGAAGACGTACGTCGTATAACGGACCGTACAAAGATTAATATCTCTGTATTGACTTTGAGTTCATTTGTGTGTATGTCCCGAGTCCAGACTGTTCTGTATCTTAATCACAAATAGACTTCAACAAACACCCGAATAGCTGTCTGTATGCTCTAGATTCCATGGATGGCGTTCGCTATGCACAATAACAATGTATTCTGTAGATTAGTTGTCCGTGGTCTTCTAACATAAATCTAAATTTTCGCAAAGAAAGTTTCACTGCCTAGAAGTTTACAGCGTGTGAAAAATGGGAGAAGTATGAGGTGACTGTCCACGCTCGCGTTCCTCTAACTTGGTTATATCTGATTTTGTCCCCATTATTTGTTTTGTTATCGAACTTTGTATTATGGCAATATGAGTTGAGTAACATTGTTAGATTAAATATTATTTTTAAACTATCCGGGTCATGTTAAAAATATACGAGTGTATAATGTATTTCAAAATAATTTCACATCAACTTGGCTTCGTATTGAGTGGGCAAACCCATCACAGCGGGATGTTTTGCTACTTGTACATCAACGTGGTATTATTATAAAAATTTTAAGGAAGAATAAAGTGATATTACAACAAAAATGTAATCCGCTTAAGAAACCGCTTGCTGTGAGGTTCTTCAAGAGTTATGTGCAATTATTGTGGAACATTCTATAAACCAGTTGTATTAACGTATTAAATTAAAAATATAAGATTTACGATAAAAGATTGAAATAGAGTTTAGGAGAATTTGAGCCAATTTAAAATTTGTGCGGTTATTATATTATCAATTTTATTCATAATGCTTAATGTACAAACATATATTTGTGTGTGTGTGTGTGTGTTTTCACTGATATATACCCGCATTAATTTGGATAACATGGACATATTGTCGATCAGTGTTAGTAACTAGTTTATTTACTCTGCACATAATTAAATCTTCTGCAGTCGAACTGTGTCGCCTATGCGAGAATAGAACATGACAGTACAGTCTGGTGCGCAGTAAATTATTCAAGTCACTGAAATATTTACTATCCCATTAATTGGAAGAGGAGGAGTTACACATCCATAGCTACATATTTCAAATAATTGTAACATAATTGAACGTAATTGTCAATCATAGACATAGAATAAATTATGTAATAAAATTTGTAATTAAAATAGTTAGTACTCTATGATTTACTACTGAAATAAGATTAACAATAACTACTTAATATATGTTTGTATTCCTATGGCATACTGATGTCATATCGTAAAGAAGAATATCAAATAAAACAGGCTTGTCCAGTTGAAGATTTGAAAATACTTTCAGCACCAGCTATAAGTGGGCAGCTCATTCTTATTCTAAAGAGTTTGCGGCACTAAAGTTTGCTTACAGATCGTTAATGTGCATCGGCAAGTAAAACATCAATGTAATAGTAAGTCGGCTGAAGGTACCATAGGAAAGCATGGACTAATTAAGGCATTTTAAATTTAAAGCTAACATATAACACAACACGGATAAAATAGTCAGTGTGATCAGGTTTCTTGCCATAGGCATATCGGCAGAATGATTCGTGAGTCGCGCGTCTAGGCCGTCTTTCGTCCCGGGGTTGAGATGCTAGGTCGAAGGAGAGAGAGTGAGAGAGAGCGAGAGAGAGAGAGAGAGAGGCAGGGAGTGGTACGGAGCAGCAGAAGAGCGCGAGCATCACGACGCCGGCCCAGTGTGCTATTGATCGACAGTCGGCAAAGCCGGGACCAGTATTACTTGATCGGTGCGGCTGGACACGCACGCACCCGAAAGTCGTTTATTCGTTTTTTAATTTAAATTCACGAAGCTGCCTATGCGACTAATGAAAAACACACTTCTGTAGCGAACTAATTGAAAATCGAAGTCGTTAAACGCACATGCAAAACAGCACACTTCTACATTTGCAGTTTCGTGTTTGTAGTCAAAGAAACGGCACGCATATTGTAATTTTATACAATACAAACTGTTAAAATAAAATTATAGCCCTATATTTGTACAAAAAAATCGTCTATGACTGCAAGGTAAAAAAGAATATGATATACTGATTTCGAAGAACTAACAAGAGCTTCAAACAACAGATTTTAGTATTTGTAGAAGAAAATTCCGAATATCAACTATACGTATATATCTACTATAAATGCATACATGTATTATGAAATTTCCTTTAGTTTCATATGAATATCAATGTTTTTTCCACTACAAATATCTATTAAGTAAAGTATTTATTTTTTACACTAAACTTTCCATACTGCTCAAACTACGGATCACATGATAAATGTATGTATGTACGTAAATAAACAAGTGCAAGAAGTAACATTTATATCTATATTTCTTGCATATGTATATTTTAATAACAATCCAGTGATAGTACAAGTTGAGAAAAGTCGCGTGCTTGTCATGTACTAAATAATATTATACATACATGTTATGTCGACTGCATATTCAGGCACTGTGACAGCAGCATCCTGCAGATTGCATGAATATGAAAAATATGTAAGAATATTACTGCAATGAATATTTTTACATACAAATACGTGTTTTAGTCGCTTTTACTTTATCTAACATTTTAGTTCGCAGAAACTGGTTGCAAATCTTATATTACCTTTAGGTCATATTCTTTTACGGTTGTGATATCATATGATACATCAGAAATATCTGCTGATGTTTATATGCAGCTATCTTAAAATTCATAATCCACGCATACTAAGACTTCCGGCGGAAAGCGCGGTTCCTTGGACAGCATTATTTGGCATTTGTCATTCGTGCCGGTTCGGACATCCTTCGTAAGAATTTTAAATATTCATTAGAAAAGTTTGTCGGTGTACTGGTTCCATTTCCGGCATAGTCAAAACACTTCATTAAAATGTAATTATTGTAATTTTCGTCGAGAAATATAATAATTTCAATCTCTTCTGCTTCTTATTTTCAGGATTTTGTTTGAATTATTTCTCTTTTTTGGTTTTTACTGCGGAACTGGAGAACGAAAGTTTTTGAAAATGTACCGGATATTATTCAACGAACATTAGCCCTCAATGATTTGTTATACATTTTGGATACAATTATAAATTCTACGAATTACTTTCAGAATTTATATTAAAAATTTTCGTTGCCTGAATTCATGTGGTATAAATAATTCAATTACTAAAATCATTGAACATTTTTCACATTTTAGCAAAAAATTTTTACACGAAAATAAACATTTTTATCAAACCGCAGATATTGTTGCATCGATTCGATGTATATTTTAAATTTACATTTTCGTTAAATGTTATTATTTAGTATTTTAAGTGATGCACACGTTTATATTTGTATAACTTTCCAATTGGTAGGCGGCAGAGAATACACTACACTTCCTCCATTTAACGAAACTTTTAAATAAGCGGTTAGCAATATCTTCATAAAAAATTAAATAAGCAACGTTCCAAATCAATTATGTAAAAATATTAACCAAAAGAATATTAAATTTAAGGATCGTGAATTCTTGACTTTTCCACTCTTTTTCTTGCATTTCTCATTTTGTTTTATTAATATTTAGCAGCTTTATATTTCTTCGTATTGTTCTCAAAATAAAGAATGTCCTTTTTCATTTCATTCTTTAATCAGAATAATGGTTTAACGGAGCCGGTGTATACAACTGTTCTATATGTATTAAATATGCAGACAATTAATTTAATTACAGTAATTATGACACATAATAAATTAAAAACTCATTACATTTTTCGATTATCAAGGGATCATTCTTCATGGATGAGTTTCAACAGTAAATGAAACATTTTTCTTTAAAATCCTGAAACGGTTACGTGAATCAGTAACGAAGAAATGGCCTGAAATTTGAAGAAATGGATCGTGGACATTGCATCACGGTCTCATTCTTCCCTTCAGTTCAGGCAGTATTTGGCAAAAAATTAAGTCACCCTTATTACTTGCCATCCATATTTACTAGACTCTCTTGTGACTTCTTTTAATTTTCAAAACTGAAGAGCTCGTTAAACGGACGTCTTTTTCAAATGATGGAAGAGATAAAAATAAATTCGCAAGTTGTCCTAACCCCGATTGCTTCCAGAAGTCAACAGGGGACTATTTTGAAGCTGACTACTTTGATTTACAATAATTTTTATAAATAAAGTTTTATGACGCCAGTCGAATATGTTATAAACAAGTAAGATAAGAATAGTTATGAATAGAGCCTATTTTAAACCTAGGCAAACTAGACATGCGTTTACGGCTCGTACTTTCCCTTTTATATTATATACGCAAATTTATTTTCTTACTTCCAGTATTGGCTAATAGTTTCTAGTATTAATTTTATAACACAATTCTTGTAAAATCTGTGTGGAATGTTAACTAATCAGTTACTATATTGACTATTTTGTTAATATGAGTTGTTTATTTTTTCGCAAAATAACTTGCGACTTTTCCTTTCCAGAGTAATGATGTAGAAAATAATGAAATTTTCTAATTAAATGAAGAATTGTATGTAAATACAAGGCAACATGAATTTTACAAAGCCGGATTAGTGCAACTAAGCGTAGCGTACAGTAGTTCTTGTTGGTTGCATTGTATCATGAACGTTCTTTTGCAAGGCAGATTTAGCTAGTGTTCATAGTAGTGGATTGTCACGTGGGTTCCGACTGGTGTACATTTCAACCACGGGCGGAACCGCTCTAGTTTCCATCAAGCTGCGGTCTGTTTGAGTCCGGGCACTTGCACTCTGGAACAGGCGACTCAAAGTAATTGAAGTTTTCCCAAAAGCGTACTGTATAATTACAAGAAGAGAGAAATCTCTGCATGAATACATTGATCCAGTCAAATCTGTTTTAGTAACCAGGGGGTTGAGAAAACATGATTTCTATATTCTGATTAAAACTGCATGATGCAGTGATTATTTAAGCAGATTAATTGGCTTGCCTTTATTTTACCTGCGGCTTTCTATATATGTGGATGTACAAATGAGCAAAAGTCAAGAGAGTCTTGAACAGTCGGTAATATTTGGAGAATTCGGCATCTGTGTTTTCGCCTCTTCATCGTCTCATCTTTGGCTGAATGCGAGATGTAGCAATCTTAGATTATCATAATCGTAGTAGCTTAATTGTATAAGTTCCTTATCCTCTATGACTGAGCGTCGCTTCTGCTCTAATTGCGTTGGATTTGACGAAGGAACGCGCAGTGCGCATGTGCCCGTGCACACAAGAACAAATGATAATTACACGCAGATGCTGAAGTGGTCTGGTCTGCTGGTAAGGGTGCAGATTTTTAATATGTTCGCGGAGCCGTAGCCACTCACAAACTGCACACAATGCATCGTCGAGTGCCTGATAATGCGTAATTGGACGCCAAGTAGGTTGTCAGTACCTTATTTCTACGATGTCTACTGCTTCTCGGTTTCTTTTTACTGACGAAGACGTCATAGAAGCACCGGTAATTACCAGATGATTCATCGGGGATTAGTCCAGTTATAAAGAACATACGTATCTCAAATAATTGCAACTAATTGCTAAAAGTCTAACGGGAAACTTACATCAAAACAAATATTACTAAATATAAAAGCACCTTTTAAACTGTGCTTTGTAGATTTAACGTTTGATTCATGTAATATTACGAAATAAGCAGTAACATAATTCTGCTGTTATTTTCATACATTATGTGGTACATATTATTTCAGATTTGCAGCTATACAAACGGTGAAGGTACCATCATTGTAATGATTTATAAAAGTAGTAAAGTTATGTATGCGTGTGTATGAAAGTGTATATTCATACAAATCTGTTCAAGCAAATGATTTCTAGTATACATAGAACTTTTCTTACAATCATTTATATAAGATTGTAACTGGAATAAACTGGTATATGTTTTAAACAATGAGTTTTAGCTTAGCTGAACCTTTTCAGACTATTTTTCATTTAAATCTTCTGGGTACGGTTACCACGTAGTAGATGGTAGAGCGGGCTCTGACTGGGTATACTAAGGATTGTCGGTGCATGGCACGGGAGATGTACGTTTCCTTTCCGTGCTTGCATCCGGCCCGGAGCGCCGCTTTAAACTTCTCCTGCATAAAATAAACCGTCGTCCGTGGCGGTAGCGTCGGCGTCTCCGAGTGCAACTGCCGTGAGATGATGATGCCATGTCCGTGCGCACGGCACACTTCTTTCAACGTTGCACCAACACCGCCATTACCAAATGCAACATTGTATATACCCAGCATTTCTATCTATTTCCTCCCGGGCGGGATTTCAAACGAACACATATGCACACAAATCGGTACTGCGGTTTGGTGTTTTAGTATTACTATGTTTTTATTGCAGTATTACATTAAATTGTACATAATAAAGTATAGTGCATCTGAAGCAATAAATAGCGCGCTACTATGCTTTGCATCTAAGATAATCTGTAGTACAAAATGTGTTCATAGAATTTATGTTATGTGTTCATTCCTCGGTGTTTGTACAAACACAAAGTTACAAAATACAGTTAATACGGTGTAATATAATTAATTATATTCTCGGCATATGTTCGAGACACAACATATTAACCTTAATTAATATTTTCTCTTTTCCACTTATATACAAAGCAAGCAACGGTAATTAAATTTAAATCTTATACATTTTCTTGGAATGCAAAAAGTTTGTATTGCTTTAGAGTCTATGATGGTATTGAAATATAATCGAAAATATTATTTAGATACAGTGATGTGTGTTAAGATTTATTTTTAAACCTGTTTTATTAGTAATCTTGATTAAAACATAGTTTTCAAACATTTCTGATTATATTCTTTTCGTTTGTTTAGGTATGTAGTAGCATAAAAGTTCCTATTCAATGATTTTGTAAGATTAAATATTGCATATTTTTAATAAGCTTACATATAATATCATACTTATAGTTAGACAGAAACTATTTTGGTAGGAAATAGCATTCAGTGTATTTTGCATACAACATGATAAACATAGTAGCGTTATTTTCATAGCACACAATTACCATAAAGTTTAAATACTACGAAGATACATGCAAACAACGGAAATTTCACGTGTCATAAATGCAAACTTTCGCCAAGTTTTTCCGCAACTTCACGTAGAGAAATAAAAGCACTGTCGCCGGGAGAACGCGCGATAGTTCCAAGATTGGTCGTCGCTACTTCGTTGGACACAAATAATAAATATTCATATCCTTGGCAGATCAACTTCCAGTATTCTCGCCTCTAGTATCGTAACATGGTCGTCAGCGTCGTTGCAAAAGAAAAGGAAGGTAATATCGTATGGGATTAGAAGTGTCAAAACTATTTAATTGAAATGGAATTAACGTCATCGCTTCACATAAAAATTTCTCGGGAAATTGCGAATGATGCAGGCAATAGCGGCAGAAGTTTTCTCTACATCTCTCTGTGACAGACGAACTCACGAGGTAAATACTCGTTAGCGCCCGAGCCGGGTTTCGATAATAAAATTATAAAATGTGATTCGGTCGTGCAGTAAAACGTTCATCACGAGTAATGAAGGGCCGTTAGGTGTAATCTAGCTGAGGTGAATCGGCTCTCAGCCGTTAATAGTCCAATCAGAAGAATCGTGCACTACCCGCTACGACGTGTCGCTCAGCTAATGAGCGGTCATATTGATCATTCACTCATCATATTCCAATTTACAGAAATCTCGTCTACCAAATGCAATGTTTCTCACACTTAACACTTCTACACTGAACTTGTATTAGTTCAATTACATTTAGTATTACATAATAATAGGGGTAATTACATTCAATGCAAGTTCATTGAGTAACAATATATGTATGGGCATCTTAGAACAGACACTATACACGTATTTATATTTCGGTATGAATTTGAATGTAAAGTGTGTGTAATATTTTAGAAATAAAAACGACAAGAATATATACATATGTATCTCAGGAAGCAAGCAAACAGTACAGTAAGGTTACGTATGTTACAAATGTCGATGCCTTTGATATGGAAACCTGTACTGTGCGGCTCCACGGATTAAAACTTGAAGCGATTAAATGTGGACTTTACGACGGCTCATCTCATCACATTCAAATCTGTCAGGCGAGCACCATTATAAATTCACTAACTATTGCTCTCTCTTTGGCTTTGCTTTCAGCTACGGACGCCGCCTACGGGCCTCGTCGTTGCCGCAATCATGCTGAAACTTCTCCCCTTATCTCAAAGCTATTAAAAAACTTACACAATATTTAACTAAGTGCCGGTCCGGGTCCGGGTCCGGGTCCGGGTCCGGGTTGGGACAGGCAGTGATGGAGACAGAGACGGAGTGTTGTAGCTACAGTCAGTGTAGTAGTCTAGACCCGTGCCAAGAGTACTCGCCTTCTGAGTGGAGCGAAGCTTTTTACAACTGTCGCAGTGTTGCATTGTACTGGTGCCCATTATTTCGAGGGACTCGCGAGACGTTCGGAAATAATTGCATTTCAGGGTCCGAACCAAACCTACCATCCCTCCCGCCCATCCTGCCCAACCTTCGTCCATTTCACCGCATTCAGATCAACGAGCGACTAGGTGAACGGGAACCTCAGCGCCTTTATTAGATTTACCGATTTACGTAGCGCTTGTATCCGACCGCAGAATGCACGTAATTGGTTACTGCACCCACCGTAACCTTTGCACTTGGAGAAAACGTCCGGTCTCCGGTATGCGTCGGTCGGGATTCGAAAACTCACGGAGAAAATTTTAAATCAAATTATTCTGCGTCGCGTTCCTCTGTCACACAAAATCCGATACATTTCACCACTGAAATGACAAACTAGAACACAAATTGCGTAGTCTGCTTTATCAGAGTAAAAAAAAAACACAACAAAGCCATACTGGGCAAAATGAAATGGAATTAAAACCGCATTAATCAACAGCATGACGCAGAGTTACCCTATGTGTTTTCTACATCTAGTGTGACACAGAATATTTAAAATTAATAGTATTAAATAGCATATATAATATGATCAGAAAAACTAGATTTAACAAATGTGTCAAATTATTTATGCATTGCAAGGTAAACTGTATATGTAGAGAGCTTTCAACATGAATCACAGTGAATTCTCGTATCATTCATGCTTAATTTGTGAATCTCTACACAAATAACAAATCGGATGGAATCTTTAAAGCCGGTGTGTAATCAGTAAAATGCTATCCGCACTGTTCTCCCAGCCGTCTTCATTCAGCGATGTTGAAAGCATTGCTTTTAATGTCACCCAACCCACCGTCTAAACTACCCTTTCTCCCAATTCTCGGTCTGCAGGCACAGTTCACATTGCAAGCCGTAATTGAAACTGACATTAACCAATTCCATAGTAATCTCTTTCTTTTTTGTTTCACAGAGGCCGTTCCGTTAAAAGTCCCTAAGTGATGATTCATAGCAACCATTGTCAATCAAATCAACTTTC
>JAGJTL010000069.1:1292595-1324830 GCA_022063505.1 Calosoma granatense | reverse complement strand
CCATACAAAATATTTCACAACGAGAAACACAAACAAAAGAAAGTGCGTTATATGATAATTTACAGGTAAATATTTTGGTTTAACCATGGTGGTAAATTTCGAGATTCACCTTGTTTGTAGTGTACCCAAAAATGAACACGAAATGAAACTGGCTGAGGATTAATTAAGCTTGTCGCTTGCCCCATTCTCGACCTCTAAATTTGCCAGTGTGTCTGCAGTACATTTTTCATTGTAGCTTCCAAATAAATGGCAGCACTTTCCATTTGTAAGTTACGTAGTCAAATATTTAATTAACAGCACACCTTTATGCTATAGTTACGAAACATAATGTTCATTATGCACCAACAATAACTACATTTATCGATAAAAATTTCCGCCTCCTATTACTATTTCCAAAAGGAACAAGTTTCAAAGGAATCAGATACATTCATTGTCCCAATGAATAATTATTAAATATTCACTAAAATATTCAAAGGTAAGATTATCTATCACTATTAAAATATAAATATATAATTTATTACGCTAACAGTTTTAAATGCATAACTGTATTGTCCTCTTCCATTTTATACATATATATTTCAAAGTATATCCGGCACTACAATTTGCTTTTAGTCTGTCTAACATCCTGGCTCAGGATACAATATTTTGGCATAAAAATTATTTGTAAAGAATTGTCGGGCTGACATCCTAAACGACATTATTCAACTTTATATATTTTCTTCGTGATTTCCCATTACAGATGAATGACATTGAGATCTATATATAAATTGTGAAAAGTTACGAAATAAAATCAAAAAATAAAATATGATTCAACTAATATAGAATTCATTCATAGAATAATTTACTTACTCGTATATGTGAAACATATTTGTAATAAATACGTCACTGTATAATGCAAACCCGTTTTTTTTGTATGACACATATCACGTTCATCTATAACCCTGCCGTTCACATACCTGTCTAGTTTAATTTATATAATTTTTACGTACATCCATGTTCAACGTTGAACATGCATGTTGACAAGCGACAAAATTCATGGCGTAATTAATGAATGAGAGATTTTTAAACGTGATGTGCGAATTTTACCTCTAGTCAAATACACGTGTCATTTCCGGGCGCACGTGCCCCCGGAATAAACAAGCTCCATTCAGGGTGAATAATGCACTCGCATCCATTGTATATGTGCAGTAGTACCAACATCGTTTGTTGTGGTTAACAAAAACTCTCCGGTCAGAAAAAGAAACGCTCTTTAAAATGCAATTTACTGCACCTGTGCATATTTTACTATCCTCATATATATACGTACAGGATATCTTGTATGCTTTGTCTTGCTACGGCAATTTGATTTGTGAAACAATGTATTTATCAGGACATAACGTGCTCAGATTCAGTTATGTGCTTCTATGAAAGACTGTTTTGTTGCGAAATTGTGAAGGGAATTGTTATGCAGCAAATTCCGGTTAATATAAACCACATTTTGAGAAATAATGCTTTGTTATTAAGGATACCTAGTAAATGAATAAACAATGAGCATCCTAAACTCATTGTTTTACACATATTGATCATGTTTTGTTTTCCTCACAAATGTTACCATCATTCATGGTGGTCACAAATCATATTCATCAAATACGAAGCTTCACAATACTGAATTTATTACGCATAAAACCATTTCCTTCAAATACAGCATTAATTTTTCACATTTGGAGATGTTACAACATGTATATAATCACATTTAAACTCACTTTCATAAAATATTATGTCATAACAGCAGAAGTTCAAACAGAACGCAAAATCGTGTCGAATTTATATGTAATATAATATTACCAAGCAACATAAATCGGTGAAATATGTGGTAGGTATATTGGTAATGGTTATGACATCCATCAAGTGCATTGCATGTTGTAATACAAATAATATTTTAATTATTGAAGCCTTATAATAGACTCATGTTTACATGGAAATTATTAATTCATTTGTTCATGCAAATAAATTTACTGAAATGTTCTCTGATACAAATTTTTATTATCTGGTGTAACGTATTTGTTGTTACGCTATTTACCTGATTTCAAAACAATTTCGTCATAAAACGGCACAAACACCATTATACAAATTACACTGGCGAAAAACATTATTTCATTTTTGACACAAATTGTAATTTACCTAATGATGTGTATATTATAATTTTATATTTACCCAGTGTTAACACAGGATCATGTGTGTATGTAGAATGGTATTAAATGTTAACGTCTAATTATATAAAAATCAGAGTGTGTAATTAAAAGAAGAAACAAAATGTTAATTACGTGCTACATGCATGTAATTCCGCGTTTTTTATAGTGTGAAAGTAAATTTCCTACTTAAAATAATTGTAATAAAATTAAATGCACTTTGATGAACTAACGTTAGTTTGAACCGGGTCTAGTGCTAATAACTGACAAATTGCTGTTAAATATTTTGCTTCGTTATTATGATATCGAACATTCAGAACTTATTTAACTGTATGCATGTATTCTTTAGGAAATATAATTACTATAATTATTGTGGGCATAAATGACAGTTAAAACATGTGTAGATTTATGCTAGAACTTGTGTACGTGCTGAAACATACATATATATGTATGTATATTGGAGTAAGTAAACGAAATGACAACATGAAGGATATATGACCATGGCACTGGTAATAAGAGCAGTAACTTGTTATCTCGTGCATCTACGGTGGGTTTCAGTGGTGCTGGATGTGCGTGACATAAGACTCCGGCCGACCCAACTGATCGTTCACATGCTAGAACTTCTTGAGCAGCTTTGAATTCACATACTTATATATGTATGTAGTACATACATACGTCATTCATCTCATCCTACGCCACCTGAGTGAACTGGCCTGCTGAACGCGTACCAGCTCGTCGTAAGCTCTACCGATACATGGCTCAACATTTATTTACAGTAATTTCTCGCAGCGGTAAATGAAATTAACGTTCAACCGATCAAAGCGGGCCTTGCGTGCCTCTACAGCCCGCCAATCAGCGATGGTAATTGCACCTTCAGAGTTCCGGACTTCAGACACAGGGTTCCGGAAGGGCAGTAGTTTACGTAACTTAACTTGTTCTTGCTATCTTGACACTGAACGTAAGATATTCCCCGTTCTCTAATTTATGCCGGAACTAAGTAAATATTTCCGGAAGCAATAATTCTCTGTAATGATGAAATTATATTGTAACATACATATATACACTAACTATTCTTCATTGAGCAAATTTTTAGCTCATCGACCTCCTGTCGAAGAGCTATAGTGTTCGGTACGATGTCTATAACATTTTCCGATTTCAAAAATTTTTGCATAGAAATCCTGGACAGACCCCTTAGATCACGAAATGACTATATTAACATGTGACCGTATGTATGTCGCTCGCTCGCTCGGTCGTACGAGATTTTTTGTTCCACTATCTCATCCTAGACTATTCAACCGATTTTAATGAATTTTTTTTACAGATACATGTTATTGTCTAGTTGTGCGTGATATTTTTTATTTTTCAAAAATTCTTTTAGGTCTTGAAAAAAAATATTTTCTAATTTTTTTTCAGTTTTTATTTTTTTTCTCCTTTATTTTCCAATTAATTTTTTTCAAAATTTTCCTACAAATGCAGCAAATGATCACAAATTTTTCTGTATTTTTATTTTTGAAAAATTTCATAAGGATTTAAAAGAAAAAATCATTTTAAAATGAGTTTTTGACGTTTCTCTGAACAAAAGAAGATCAATGCATAGCCGACCAAGCTTTGTTTTTGTTAACAAAAGAAAATAGATGTATATTTTACCATTATTATTTCATTTTTGGCCAACAATTCAGGATTATGTATTTGTCGATGAGATACAGGCATGGATGTCTGTACCCAATCTGGTTCTTATACTGAAACTAGTACGAGCACACATATTATAAATGCAGCAACATTAGTTTGTCAGGTTTTAATTATTTATTTGTGTAATTAATTCTCTTAGTCTTAGTAGTATTGAGTAAACAACAAACAAATTTAAAAGTATCAATATGCAAACTACCAAATGATTTGTCTCCTCTAAATAATAAATATCATTCAACTAACAAATTAAATCATACATTGTACAGTTGAGTGAGTTACAATATAGAGCTAATTTAAATTTTAGGCAAATGAATGATTGAAATAACAGAAACGTGATTAAACACAAATTAACACAAAACCAATAGTGTAATACTACCTTCGCCGTGAAATTGTTATTTCAAATGCTAGACAAATGCAATAGTAATGCAACCGTGTTATATGCTGTTATCTGGAATGAATGCATTACTCCGTACAAGTACGATGAAACATCTTAGAACTTATTCTCTGATTATTTATTCATACATACACAAATGTAACAATTTGCATAATACTGTATTTACTAATGTAAATTCAACTAGATACAGTTCAACATACTCGTATGATATTATCACTGCTAATGATCGTTTCTTGTGGAATCAATATAACATACATATTTATTCTGCAAATATCTGGCGTTGTTCAGCACACGATTCTCTTTTTACTGAAATCATGAATATCCCCGACTGAAAGATGAATTACGTTATAATGGAAGAGATATTAAAAAAACAATAGTTTTTCTTTTAATTCTCCTATAACGTATTCATTATCTGTAGCTAGAGATCGTAGTTAAAGCAGTAAGAACCTCTCAGAGAGGAATCCAATCCTAGGAATAAAACAGAACCTTCAGTTTGTCAAGTTTTCTTTTTGTTATTACAGACGATGCTAATTATCTCGCTTTGTATTCCGAGGTAGAATACTTTTAAAGAAATCCAACAAGAGATTAAAGAATGACAGGAAAAGTAAAAAAACTCGGGCGTGAACTACGTGACGTGACACAAACACGCTGCTCATGGGGGACGTCGGCATTAGTTGCGTCACGATCACACAGACGAATTAGAATCACATGTGATGACACCTACGTCTCCGTGACAGGCGTGCCAGACACGCAGGATATCCGCAAGGACAATTAACGATGTAGCAAAAGCGCCGTTAATCGAATCTCAACAGTCACCGACAATGAGCTACGTGTGAAATCCCATACGAAAGTCTCAACACAAATTTTCACTTTCGTTACCAAAACCTTCCATTACATTTACACTATTCGTTCTTATACGACAATGTTTGAACGTTGTCATTAGAAGATCCAAACTTTCAAAAAGCATCGAATTCATTCAAAAAAGAAACAATCTGGTACGGAAGCAGGTTTCCTCTGTTTCTGGTTTTTAAATATATACACGTATTAAAATGAACTATATTGGCTAGACACCCATGCCTGTAGGTTATTAACGTGTGTTCAACTTTGGATGTAGTGTATAAATTAATATTTACTGAAATACACTTTGAAAATTCTAAATACTAGGACACAAATAAAGCAATAGGGCAACTTCAGCGCTCTATCTTTCGGATCAACCCTAATTTCCAGAAAAATCCTTGCCATTCTAAAGTCATTCTAGTTCATCTTTTTGTTATTATCAAATGCTCATGTAAGGTAATTTGAGGTAAATATTAAATATGTTAAATAAGTAATCTATAACATACGAATCGAAATTTCAATTTTAAAATTTGTACAGATTAACTGTAAAAAGTGAATATTCAAATACAGGTTAAATTAATATGCATCAATATTATTCTACTAATTTTAATATTTAATTATAAATATTTGGAAATTACACACGTTAATTATGCATTTTGTGGTCTCAAAATAAAATTATTTTAAATACAATAATATAATTTCAAAACAATATTTCGATATACGGAATTTTGCAATGATATACATAATTCACTGATATGCATAATCAGTTATTATAAATTCAAATTTATAATCTGTTAAGTAGTAATATATACGGATTATTAAAAAATTTATTATTGCATATGATAAAATAAAACAGTTGTATTGTATGAAACGTAAAACTGGTCATTATCGGTGTTAATAGATTGTTTACCTCTATAATGTTCTCCTATAATAATATGAAGGTTTAATGATGGCCTTAACCAGTAGCTGAAGCGTCAACACAATACAAATTACACGTTTTCAACATAATAGACACAAATCATTTACTACAAGCGTCAATTTCAACTCTTCCCAATTACATTTTAATGCTTAATCTAGTTACAGTTCCGAACATACATCAGATATGAATAATCAAATATATGTCAAAGTGCATGAAATATAACATTTTTAAATGATAAAGAATCATGCTCATGGCTAGAATCTTTTAATTATGCCCGATAATAATTTGATTTTAGCAATGTGGTTACAAGGCTATAGGTATGTATATGCTTGCAAAAGAAAGAAAAAAAAAGAACTATGGTAACATGATTATACTCATAAATGCGGGTTGAATTTTCGCCTCGGACATTGCTTCCGCATTTCAAAATTAATTGTAGGTATTATCCTGGTGTGACCTAACAACTTCCCTAAAGGACGTTAACAAATGCCTAATTATGCTACCATAGGTAACTAGGTTACATAGTTATGTACGATTATTTTTTTATTTATTCAATTAATTTGTGAATATGAATAGTAGTTCCGTGAAATGATGCACAAGTATAACATAGAGACCACTGGTATATTTCTGTATATTTAACAAAGTCGACACTTAATTTAACAAGTTCTGATAGTTTCCTGTGGCGACGGCGGGTCATTTGAAACTGCGCAGAGTACGAATACCGCACATCCAAAAGGAAACTATGTACAGCAGTTTCCCATGTGAGCATGTCACCTATTCTAATTCAACTAGTACTACACTTAATTAGATGGTATTTTAAACTGAAATTTCGTGACCTTAATTTATTTAATGATATTAGAACAAATTCATTTATATACACATTGTTGTTGACTTTAATAGTGGTAATCCGTGATATGTGATAATGGTCATTTAGAGGGAAATTTAAATGTTACTTTTATGATTTGATAACTCAATTGATCATAATATATGTAATGAACTCTTTGAATAATTAATCTTGAGCGATTTACTGTCCTATGCCTGAATTCGTAACAGTTATTTCGGCCAAATTATTTATTAGATTATTCTAAAAATAATGTTTATATTTACAGCCAACTTTCAAATGGTTTTATAACAAAATCCATTTAGTTAAATAAACTGGAATATTCTAGCTATTAACTACGGGAAATACAGGGAATAACATCGAATTGAGCATTTGTAAACTAGTAATTACTGTACAAGTGAACACAGTAGTTAATCTAAATCCTTTTTAATTCTAAAACAATTTCCAGCACTTGTTTATACACTATTTTAATACACATGCGACAATAATGAACCAGGCTACAGTTTCGTCAAAACTTTACCGATTTTAACGAAACAAAAACCATTCTGCAGACGAAGAATCAAACTTAAAAATGATGTAATGGTAGTTGACAAAATTATGCACAATAACACCTGATAATAAAGAAGTGATAACGAATCAACTAAAACAGATTAATATCCTTATATTCAATGCCTGTGAAAATAAAACATAAGACCCTCAAACATTTTTTTTCTTTAAATGAATTAAATTTTAATTGCTAATCTTGACAACCACGAGTTCCAAAGAAAATATTTTTCACGCATAAAAAATGTTCCACTTGCCCTGAAACAACAGTAAAAGTTGAATTATAAATTCACAAGAAACATATCAAAGGAGTAAGGCCTTTGATGTTTTCAGAGCGTGCAAAAGGCGTTACTTTTCCTTGCTAAATAACCAAGACAATGCAAATTAAAGGCACAGAATGACTGTATACATTAGGCATAAGCAAATGTCGTGTACGTTCGTCCACGCACTGCAACTACTTAGGTTAGCTATCATCCATACTGGAACAGGATGGAGAGCAAGGTGTCGAATATTCCACTAGCAGACGGTTCAACCAAAAACGAACAAAACTCTTTCCTAGAACTTGATTCACGACGTCAACTTCTGGAAATCGTTCGTCCACAGCGCGCCGCTGCTAAGGTTTACAAACGTTCATTTACCAGCTAATTACACTGTCTGTGACGTCATAACAGTTTCAATTACATAACTTGTCTAAATTATGGGAAAAACTTGTATTTACAGGAAAATTTCTGCTCGAAATACAAAAGTATACAGTATACATTTTACATATTTCAAGCTTAAAATTGAATTTACTCAATATATTAAAATATAAGTTAGTATAATTTGGTATTATTAATGTAAATGGAGTTAGCCACACAATTACCACTGTAGAAGTTATAATAACATTAAGAAACAAGTTTCTTGTTACAGTTTTATTGCAATTTTTTTATAATTATTACTATTAGAATAACATTCGTATTCTGCATTTTGACGAAATATAAATTAATTCAGTTCCACGGCCTTAAACTGCTATTTTTGAGATAAAACACATATGTATATGTTTATTAAAAATGGAATGTATTACTATATGAACTGTAATTTAAATGTAATTAAAATATGTATATTGAATCAGGGAGTGGTTTTTCTGACAAAAAAATACAGTGTTAAAATAAATACCTCAACAGAATTTAAATTTTTATCAGTATTGTTTATTGTCGATTCTGTTATAATACTGAGTCAAATAAAACTGTAATTGTGCAACAATTTTTTGTGAATAATTAAAAGTTCAAGTGTGAGTTGATACCTCCAAAACAAATAATTGTTTCTAAGCCAACTATACAAGAAAATGATGAGAAAAAAATTAATACATTTTCATCGTATATTTATAACGAAAAAGAAGATTGAGCAACCGATCTTGTTAATATCTTGTTCTTTGTATCCATAATCATTAGTACAGTTTCTAGGAAGCAGCTGTACCTTATAAATATATAATATCTTATTACTCATCATTTGTTGTATATGCCTTATAAGTATATTAACTCATCATTCACTTATATGTAATTTCATTTATATTTTATCATTAACACTAATGTTACATGAATACCGATTTATATATGCAAATGACGAATATAACTTATGTAGTAACTAAAATATGACATATGTTTTAAAGACAGAAATAACAGTACATATACAGAATGTTACATACGAGTTATAGACGTTGAACATTGCTATAGTAAACATAGGTTGCAAGAGCAGAGAGTATTAGGTATCCAGCACTGTGGTACATGCATTCCCAGTTCTATTCACTAGAACTGCACTGGCAGACTAACATTTGTATAATGAAATGTTATGTACATCTAAGCTAAGTTGCAGAGGATCATGATACAAAAACAAACCACATAACCTAAGCACAGGTAAATGCATATAAAACAGAAGTTGGCTTGAATTTAAGTTTTTAACGTAAGAACTTAAAAAACCACAACCGGAATTACGACGAAGATAACTGCATGTATAAACTGAAGAAGTGAACAATATGTGAATAAAGTTATTTAGTCCTAAATAATGGTAATATTCAGTAATACTGAGAATTATTTGTAAATGGAACAAAGGAGACATGTAACATAGTATAAGGAGTTCTATTTGACTAGTACACAAAATCATATTTGATTGAGTTTATAAGTTCTGACTTGTTGCTACTGTATGTATAGTGGGTAGGCGTCAATATTCAATATCAAATTGTGAAAAGAGTTAAGAAACAGGCTCTATAATTCAATGAAAATATAAATATAGACAACTTTTTAATTCACTTTTGTTTCTGATTTATTCATAAAGGCAGGTTTGCAGAGCTCCCTGTCCTACCTATTACGGGCCGTACATTTTCCGGATGAAATAAACGGAAACAGCGTGAAACAGCAATGGAAGACTGTTAATAAATATATAATAAGAGCCAGAACTTCATTAAACATAAATTTTTACTCATCAGTCAGTATTCACCAAGATTTAATCAGTATTTTCTAACTACGTTCAAACAATTTTCATATTTTTGTTTCGTAATTAGTTCCAATATGTAGGTTACATTTACCAAGAGAATATATTTTCCTATATTTCTAAATTTGTTTACTTCTTAATGCGATATTATTGAATGTATCATTTATACACATAAAATGTGTAGAGCTTGAATCCACAGATTTGTTAATATGTTTTAATACACTGCGATATTAAATAAACAAATAGCTTGTTAGAAATTAATTTACTTAAGATATTTAATATCACGTGTTTTCAAATGTTATTTGAAAATATATTGAAAATACACGATACACCGATTATTTTCCTGCTCATATTGTTGTTCAACTATACATAAAAGATGATACGACATAGTGCATTTTGGTTGAAATCACGTACAAGAATGAAAGCTTCATAAGAAGACATAAGGGAAATGGGAGCACACACTTGCGGTTACCGCAGAACATGAAACTAGCAGTTTATGCCAGAGTAAAAACAAATTTAATTGGCCAGATTCACCGAGCTTCTCTGATGACGTGGGCAAGTTCGTCCACCCCCTTTAGCAAGCCGCTGCGTTATCACCGAGAAACCGCACGAGCCGCGGAATAATAATTAGATGAAACAACAACGCTTGTACCATGTTCATACACACACAATGGCACGCGCTCCAGCTTGTATAAATACAGAACAGTGAGCATAAATACGCACAGCCAGTAGTATTAACTCAGCCGTTTTTATTATCAGATTATATTTCAAAGAATTATTTAAACACTCTTAAATCTACACTAGCATTCCGAACCTGTTTACCTGCTATTCATAACAGTAATCTCATATCCCTTTGAGTAATATATTTTTATTTTCGAATTAAATTCTACTCTTACACGTGTTGTTTTTATTAATTATTTATAAAGTGAAATGTATATAGCTACATAAAAGCAAAATGAGCGTAATTAATTATTTGTCGTGTTTAATTTTGGTGAATTTAACAACGTATATACATTCTTCGAAAGAATTCAGGTGCAGGGATGCGAATGTAATGTTATATAAATATACAATATTTTTCGTAATCAGCATGAAATATGTTAACTGTCAAAACATTATGTTCACTTTTACGTAATGCCCCCTATAAAAACAAATTCATATAACTAATTGTAGTAACTGGTCTATTATCTATTTTCTTTTGTTAACAAAAGCAAAGCCAATAACTATAATTCAATCATCTGATTTTCGTTCAGAGCAACGTAAAATTCATTAAAAACCTATTTTTTCTTGTAACGCTGTATGTAACTTTACAAAAAGAAAAATTAGAAAAAATATTATATATCCGTTCCTATATGTAGGGAAATTTTGAATAAAATTAAATGAAAAAAGCGGAGAAAAGCAATTTATTCAGCACATATCACAGGGAACAATTTCAACCATATTTTCCTCATATAATTGTAATTAAACATTTCACATTTGTTGCACTAATTTATTATGAAACGAATATAACAGTATTTATGATACAATCATATTTAACCTTGAATTACTACTGGTATTTAATTCCAAATACTGGTGATATATGAAAACATAAATTCATACTATATGTAGATATGTGGAAAATAATAATTTTAACAAGGTAAATTGATATTTCATTAATTTGTACAAAACATAAATCTACACCACCGCGGTTCTACCTAAAACGAACCAATTTCAATTTCTAAAACGCAATTTAATTTATTTATGAAAAATGTCGGTATCATTAATATCATTTAACCACACTGACCAATGCAAACAATAATATATAATATGTGACACGTTTATATGTGGAAACCTATTACTACTTGTATAATTAAATGATTGCAACAACAGCCGATAGTCAGAAAATTCATTTAATCGGTAATTCACGTTGTTACGAAATTAAACTACTCTCAGATAATGAAATTAGTGAACGAGTTTCGAAATGAGTAAGTCTAATGGATATTAGTCATTTGAGTCACAATATTGTAAATAATTGGTAAAGTTTTACACACGATTCCAGTAATATCGTAAGTGTATCGATCTGCGTTACTTTTATGCAAGTAGTATGGCTATAAATTTATAGAAAACAAGTTCACTGATGTTCTACAATATTCTCTATCATTCATATTTTAAACTCCTGATGGTAAATATAGCATAGTTACTCAGGACAGCAAGATTTAGCATTCTATACCCATTTAACGGGGAGTTGGTAGCAGAGCTCAAAGCAGTGTCCTGGAATACGAACGCATATATACATGGAAGTGTTTGAACTGGGATTTGAATTTTATAATCATGTTATCATGGATGTTTGTCAGATTTAAAATAAAATAAAATACATGCGAGACTAGAATCTTCAGGACACATACAAAAAACAATAGTTAAATCATGTTCTTCTTAGTGGAGAAAAAGACAAGTACGTGGAAAAAGAAAAGGATACAATGCAACCAAAAAAGAAAACTTTCTTGTGGACGTAGTATAGTATAGTAACGTTGAAATGACTGGGATACCTGAATACCTGTGGGATTTCTAGGAGCGATTCCCACGCAGTCCCACATGCCAGATAATTCACCCCGGCCTGCTCTTACTCTAAGGACTTTACGTATGCTTTACAGTGTTGTTTCTTGAATTTACCTACATTATTATGAAACGAATTGTTGTTTTTCCTATTTTTTCACTGTAATTACATAAACCTATATGTAAACTGTATTTTGCCAAAGGTAGATATCTACAAAACTGTATCAAATATTTGCAACAAGAGATGAAAATATCACCGTCGACATATCTGAGATAATAAAATTGTTCTCGGTTGAACTCCTAACAATCTTGTTTCCTTCAAACCCACAAATCAGCGTTTCTGTCTAGATCACACACTCACACGCCGCAAACTGTCACACATACACAAAATATCACAGATATATTAATTTAGCAAGATCGATTCTTTGGTCGGGAAGAACTTGGCACAGAAAAAGGGCGGCAGATTCACTGGGGCGGAATCGTTGTTCCAGATTGGATTCAATAAAAATAAACCTTAACAAATCCGAAGCAGCCGTGGTTATTAAAAGAGAGGGGATATTTTTTGTGAATACGGCGGATGCTGCATATCAAACAGAAATACTTTCGTATTCTCAAGGACTACTTATAAAGGCTGGACGAAAGAAACCAAAAAGGATTAATTATATCTACTTCTCATTTATTTCTTCCTTTAGGCTCTTTAATATCAGTCATGGTGGTACATCATTCACAATACACACTCGTAATTCTATTTACGATATAAGCCCTGTTGTGAATATAACATATTTATAAATTATGCATAGTAATTGAAAATTGATTTATTAGTTCTTATTCAATACATTTTCCTTTGATATACTAGCATACTAATATTTTTATCAATGTTTATCGCCTTCATTAAAATACGTAATAATTATTATTAATAGCACATTAAAATTTAAAATACCGAGGAATCCGCTTATAGTGAACTCGCATATAGTGGAAACTCGCTTATAATGAACGCATACACTGAATCCCGACTAAATATATATTTCACCTAATGTAAGTCAATTCGCATATAATGAACTCGCATATAGTGAATTTTCGGATATAGTGGACTAAATTTACTTTTAAGATCACTATATGCGAACTCCGGTACGTCGTCAATGAATGAATTTTACGATGACACCTTTTAATAGTTAAAGTAATGCGTATGCTAGTCTAGACTTACAGTTTCGTGTGTACTGTGTCAGTTTAGCGTGTGAAAACCGGTGTGTTTCTAAATGGAAGTTAAAAATAAGAAACGTTCTTCATTTAAAATTAATGATAAATTCAAGATTTTTCAAGACATCGAGAATGGTAGATCTCAAGGATAGATTTGTGTAAAATGTTTTCAAAATCTACAGTCTCTAATTTGGATTTATAAAATTTTAAATAATTTTTTATTTTAAAAAATGAATAAGTTTTATTTTGTTTATTATAAACATGAATGTATGAGTAGAATACATGGGAATAAAAATTTTAAAAACATAATGTGTACTTTCGGTTATAGTGAACACTCGTTTATGGTGAACCAAATTCCTTGTCCCTTCAGGGATCTCTCTGAATATAGATTTTGTAATGTTTCTATTATGTGTTTATAAATATACTATTTTTTACTTTACCTTAAATTCAGTATCGACGTATAAGAAGAAGAATACGCCAATCAAGGAAGTATACATACCTGAAAGAATAAAAGTATTTTAATAGTTATTATATCAGAAATGTTGATGTATTCTTCATATGTTTAATATTATTATATGAAAACTAGCTGATTTTCTCGAAGAGAAACAGACAAACAAGTCATACTAATAAAGGACTTGGACTTGATTCGATCCTACAGACTAGACTAGGACGCAACATATTCATATTACATGAATATTGAAATAATATTACTCTGTATAATGTTTATGTATGATTTAATTATATAATAATAAACCTACAAATTAATTTTATATAATGAATTATAGAACAATTTTAATGAAATACTGAAGAATAACTGGCAATAATATCATAATGTAATTTTAAATGTATCCTTACCAACAGTTACTGCTTTGTAATTAATATGTTACCATTCACAAGAGCAGAGATTTAATTAAAACGGCAGAATCACATATATTTAGAGCAAATGCAATTAAAAATGTACAATACCAATAATGATTTTCTCGTTCCGTTACACACACAATGGTTACTGACTGCCTCATATATATACATATATACATTGGTATAAATAAACACACTCATGCGGTATACATCGACTGGTGGCATGCATGATCTGTATTGCGCGTCATGACGCATGCGCCTGTTTACCTGGTACAAACCGACGGTTAATTATCTATAAACAGCGGAATGGGGCGTCGCGTTGTTCAACATCAGGGGTCAAATAAACGAGAGTCAAACAATCGGTTGCGTTGTTTAACCACAGTCTCACATTACAGTATGTAGGGGGTGTTACGGGAGGGGTGGAGTCGCGCGAAACGTGTAATAGCCCAGTCGATGCCAATGGGACAACGAAATGGGTGGATACATAACATGAACGAAACATTTATGGTTTGGAAGAGGACTATATAAAAGCAGATACACCCGGAACATGTAACATAACATTTTCTTCAACACTTTACAAACAGTAACACATCATTTGTACTCGACAAAACAAGCAATCAAATAATTGAACAAATATATACATATACAAATATAATACACAATGAAAAAATATATTTGCATTTGATATACTGATAATATCGAAAATATAACTTAAAATATTGTAAGGGAGCAAATTT
Source organism: Calosoma granatense (assembly GCA_022063505.1). Classification (NCBI taxonomy): domain Eukaryota; kingdom Metazoa; phylum Arthropoda; class Insecta; order Coleoptera; family Carabidae; genus Calosoma; species Calosoma granatense. Next base: position 1,309,658 of record JAGJTL010000069.1, on the reverse strand, counting down.
TTATTGCAAAGGATGGTAACACTTGTGCTAAGGAGGACTATCTTTCCCAAAGAAGAACTGGTGTCAACCATATCATGTCAGTTATTTAAAAACCTTCCACATTGATTAATCATGCACATATAAATATTTATAACATGACCAAAGCATTGAGATATTGCCATACAAGGATTCGAGTAACAACTAATAAAAACTATTAGAATTTAATTGCATTATTTATGATTTCTAGCAAAATTTAAAATCTGTATATCCAAATAAAATAACTTTAGTAATATTTAAAATATGATATACAATCAATCATAATACTGAACTACAAAATCTCGTTCTTTTTTGGAGACTTTGTAAATACAGAACACGCTATTACATATTTCAATATTTCCTGATTTCTAAAAAAAAATGCACCGTAAGAATATAACATACATTTCTGTAATCTACACAATCCTAACGGTACAGGGCGAATAAATTATATTTCTGTTTCATATCACTTAAAAAGAAGAACGATACAGATGTATCTGGCTAAAATCATTTATATAACTGAGATTATGAATACATCACTTAATCTTTGAAAGTCGTTCCACAGATTGGATTGCAAAAAAAATCGTTGGAATCTCGATTCTCGGATATTCATTTTGGTAAGTTTTGTGTTCTGGTTTCGCGCAGTGCTCGAAGCAATTCTCCACCCTACACTTTGCTGCTCGTAATTTAATAAAATATTGTTTATCTTCGAACTGGGCGCAGCTGTAATGAAACAGACTGCTCAGTTATCCTTTTTTTATGTTGTCGCCTTAGGATAAGAGTGCTTTTTCTTGTGAAAATATACTATTTCCTTACATTATTGAATAAAATCTACAATAGGTATAGTCACTCCAGTTTATAGAGCTACGACACAAAGCAGTATTTGAGTGTTTACAAGCGTTATACATTAGACAATAAACATCACCTTCAGACTAGATGAAGACTGTCGAAACTTCTTACTATAAACGGAAAACGCTCATAGCAGATTTGTTTTCCATGAATACATATTGTCATATACTATATTGTGAAGGAAACAAATAGATATGTAAATCTAATATGTTTTGGAGAATTTAACTAATATTATACGTATATAAATATCGATTATTTATGCATACTTGACAAAAACCCAATATACATTTTTATGTTTTTTAAACTTGTTAAATTTTAATTATACAATAAACAGTTTTTTTGAAACATTCGGTATTCAGATATTTTACTTTTGAAATAATAAATGTATAAACGCTTGTTCTATAAACTACGACATAACAACACGCATTTTTCAATTAATCTCCATAAATAGATCCACTTGGATACATAACAATATATTATGTCTATTGTTGCAATAGAAGGTTTAGAAGCTCATACAAACAGTAATTCAAATTGAGCGTTGAGGCTTCAATGGAGTACATATTTTTTTCTTCAAATTAAAATTAGCCAAACCTACATTCTATGATTAATTTAAGTTTTATCGTTGTAAGATATACTGAAGAAAATTAATTATTGTAAAAACTGATTTGAAAATGTAGCGGGTATGTTTGTATTTGAAACTGTCGATTGAAAATTATTCTGAGGATACTGACCCAGAGGGATTAAACCAAACTAGACCATGAATCAGTAACAAGCAAGTTCAATCTTGTAGTAACTTGCAACCTTTTGAAATACAGTGGTGAATTATCGTGTATTACAATTTAGACAAAATAAATAAAATTAACATAGATATGTGTTTTTCTAAATATACAGAAGAGTAAATATAAATATACAAAATCTTTCAATAATACTTCACAGGCATAAATGTTACCATTAATCTATTAAATAACTGTATACTCATACGGCATTCAAGCACGTGTAACAAAGAAAAACATTTGCTGGAAGAAAACAATTGTGTTAGAAAAGGAAAGAAGGGAAGAGAGAGGAACAAAGACAAATATAAGCGGGATTATAGCCGCCGATGGATTAAAACACAGGGAGAGTCACAGACAACGGAAGAGCCAGGATACTTTTTACAAACAAAACGTGCATATTTAAATAAGCCCGGATGGATTTACGGGAAACAGAGGAAACATGTGAAATATATACACGGGCTTCATGAATCTCATTACAATATCAAATGAAAACTGGTATGCGAAGAACAAGGAAGTGAAACGGCAACTTGAAACTCGGATCGAGAAAGATTTCAAAGCCAACGCAGGATTATGCACAATGCAGCAAGCCGTGTTACGTAGAAAACATGATCATTGTTAGCTGGAATATTAATAAAGAAAACATTAGTGCACATACACGGAGCAAACAAGAAACAACAAGCGAAATTATAGAAAATTGCGAATTTATAACGCGTCCTTACGCCAGCGTAACATCGACTAACGCGCCTAATTAAACCGGTGCTCGAAATTACGGGGCCGTGTAGCACCCGTGTGCTAGCAAGCGTACGCCAACATCCTCCAAATATATTAATAACAATTTCTTACGCTACACTGCAGCAAATTTCGAATATAAATTTGTCTACAAATTCCTTAATAGTGCATAAATTTTTCACTATTATACACAAAGAAATGTTAATTAAAACGAGAGCGGAAAATATTTTATGCATGTAACAGAATAGTAGCATGAAATAACATTTAGTTTAGCGTTCACAGTCTTCAGAGCTACGTACTGTTGTGTATACAGTACACTACACTCGTATTAACTGAACAGTCATATATACATATACTCGTACATATTCTAATTACCTATATATAAGGAAATATTAGTTATCAAACACAAGTATTGCTTACTTAAGCCTAATAGGACCGTCTCGGCCACGCAACTTCCCAAAGCTAATCACTAATTAACCAGTAAATTATTCCAATATGCAACGTTGCCAGTTCCACAACTATGGGGATTTCATAACAATTTGGTAAATTATAATTATAGGTAAATTGATGTGATGCAATGTGTAATAGCACTATTCAATTAATTACCGAACAGATAACCGTTCAATTACGGGCACACACACCTGACTATATGCATAATCGATGAATCGTTTAAAAATTAATAATCTATTCTTTTTATGTACAATAGCACACGAGCCAATTATTATTCCATTTTAACCACTCATAAATGTTACATATATGAATGTTTATTTTTAATATAGATACATTAATTATTGTATACTTATACAGATATATTGCAAAATTAAATTTGTATAAACAATGTACTGAGCAATAAAAAACATGATTTAAACATTCAGAGGTAGATACCGTTTTTTGTATGCCATGATGTAATTTGCAAATCAAAAAATTTCGATTACTTTTTAATTTATATCATTTTAGTACAAACAAGCAGTTAAAGACAGTGTCACATTTACTGTTGTAATTAACATGAAAATTAATGTTATTTTTAGTACAGAATATAGTTTTTTTATAATTAATGATTTTGTGCAAAAAAGAACTAAGCATTCTCGCGAATAACATACTTCTAAATACACAAAATAAGTAGAAAATAAAACAATTTAATCACTGGAATTCTCGAGCAATACATCCAGTAAATATTTCATCAAGTCTTTGAGCACTGCTCGAACTAACACATGACCCGAGCTTCGTTACGAATGAATGAGATCCAATTTCTTAAACAAATACACGAGTTAAGTAACGGCACCACGACTTATTTGTTCCACTAGGAATACAAATTCCACTAACATCAGTGTCCATCCTCTCAAACTGCATTTGCACTGCAAGTTGAAAAATACGAAAGTGCGATGGTTTTTCGGAATCCATGGCATGGCATGGAGCATTTGTCAGGCCGGAAACAGCGACAACCCTGGATTAATCTCGTCCGGTAATCTACGAAAACATCTCTTGGATTCTGTAAAAACCTCACGACTCTTGTCGCTCTCGTCGGCGAATTTATTTTAAAACCACCACGATGAAGAGATTATTTTTATCAAAGACGTGCGATATCCTTTATCTTGACGTAGCACTAAATACAAAAGTATCTAGCAACATTTAGTTACATTCATGCATTTATATCAGCGTGATGCTAATCTATCGAAAATTGATAACGGCCTTACTGTACACGTAATAGATGCTGTGACCATTATAGCGGTGACTGATTACTGGCACATACCTACAATTACAATACGATTTATAGATGCATCATCATCATACATATCCAGTTCAACCATATGCACATAACTTAGTAAAATGTTACTGAATGGTTGTATTTAATGGTTACATTCAAATAATACATTTCGAATACTATGCAGGAAAGTTGTCGTTACAAATGCGAATATCAAGTATTGCAGAATCGACCATTATAACGAAAGAAAGAGTAAAATCGCCATGGCGCTCTTCTTCGTACATATGAGATTAATATACCCTTCGCTTGTCATACCGTGACGCACGATTATTAAAAATGTATAACAAAAGGCCTTTGGAAAAAGCTAGCGTGAAAAGGCAGACGGGACGAACACGGCGAACTACCACCGATAAACTTATCAATATCTCAAAGTCGGTTAGAAACTTCTCCACCCTTGTAACTACCACGTGACAATCGCCCCCAGCTTCGAAACCTTGGATCAAACTAGAACCGCAGAAGGTTCCTTCAAAAAAACTCCTCTCATGGAAAATATTATTCAGTCAGGCTGTCACTTTCTAAGTCAGTATTTACATTTACGAACGCATGTTGCTAAGTTTGTCGAAAGCTCTAATTACATATTTCTAATAATTATTGCTGCTGAGAATTAATAACCGCTTGGGTAAAATTTATGCATTTTGTACTTTAGATATTACTTACTCTACATTAATAAATAAACAACATTGTTACGTACGTTGTTATGAATGTTCCAAATGGATATTCTGTTCTCCATATTTAAATATACTGATAACTGCACACAACAGTTTCAATATTACATCACATTTGTGAGCTATACGAACGTAGTCGGACAATAAACAAATACTGGAAATATATGCGCTCTGCACGCATGGTGATTCTCGTTTATACTATATACTGGAACTACTCGTTCATACGTACATATATGACTGTAATGTGTGGTGTGGTGCAGATTAACGGCATGAGATCACATTTGTGGGTTATCGATTTCAGGAAAGCAGAGTAACACAATAACGGTTCCTGAATAGGGATCGTCGGACACCCCGCGGACGCTAATAAAAGGTTCCCAGCACAGGTTAGTAAAGCCCTTTTTTCTAGCCTCTCTTTCTATATATAGCGTCATCTGTGGTGCGTCGTAACTGGAAATGTATTAGACACAGGACCGAATTATATATATTTGAAGAACTTCTCTGCAGTCAACAATTTGAAGACCTGATTTTTTTAACCTCAAAACTTTCTAACGCAAAACAAACATCGAAATGTTAAATAAATTAGAGTAAATAAATGTGTATGTAACGATAACTGCTCATATTTAATTTATCCTTAATTGTATTATGGAAGATTCGTAGATAAAATGTAATGCAGAATTTTTAATATTTACGTTTTATGAATTTGGAATATGTTCTGGAGTATTAGTGCATTAGATTGGTAAAATTTTGTAAGCTACTTTTCGTATACCTATAGTAGAATTATTTGTCGCAATTGTTGGTTTAGAATTTTGGATCGTAGACATGTCGTTCGGTGCCGGCTCTGACTGATTCGAGTCATCCCTCTCATGGACCGACAGACAATTTTAGGTTATCGGTGAAGCTCACGGGATATGATATCAGAGATAATAACGGTTCACACGTTCGACGATGCGTTCTGATCCCGACAGAACGGGAAAACAATAGGGGCTTCAGTAGATGTCCGGAGAGGAAATGAAATGTACACTCATTCGCGTGATAATGTTTGTTCAGCTAGCACATCTTTTTCTGCATGAAGATTTTATTTAAATGAGCTTTTGTATCATTCAGAACAACTCTGCATGACAATTATTTTATTTAGTTAAAAGTGAAATACGTTACATGGTACTTGTATAACAAAAATACAAATATTTTACATATACCGTGATTTAAAAATCGAAATAATTATATGGATTTGTCGATTTCATTACTAACATACAGTTTTACTACAATAAAATTATTCATTTTGAATTTCGAAAAAATTCTTTTTGCATTGTAATCAGCACATTAAATAATACATACCCTTAAATTTTTATTCAAATAATTTTGGGACAGCTCTGTATATATATATATATGTTACTGTTTTGTGACACTGAAGCTAAATATGTAATTTCATTAAAACGTTTCGCATGTTTGAAAACCACGTGAAATAGTTCTAATTTTAAATTAAAGTTGAAAGTGTATTTTTACAGTGATTCGAATGTGCACGGAGGATATCAAACAAATGACACCAGTATGTATAAGTGGGAACCGAGAGGGAGTAGAGCGATAGAAAGACACTAGTAGGGATGTGACGTCATCAAATGTCTATTCAGTATAGCAAGCACTCAGGCTCGAGGGTAACTATTCTCGAGTCCACTGTAAATATTTAGCTTTAGTCGCAATATAGTATGTGTCATGTGATTTACGAGTTCAGAAATGAAACACACAGAACATAGCGACGGAGCAAACGTTAAGATAACAGGTAATCGATTTGAGAAACATCGACGAAGAAACTACTGTGCAAACAGTAACGATTCACCGGAGTTTATCTCAATGGATAGGATGATGTACTACATTTCACAAGAAAATATATTCTATGCTATACATCACAGCGGCGTACGCAAGGGCAGAGAAAAGTTGGGGGTTTAAATTCGATTTAATAATTTATTTACATATTTTATAAACAGGTGAGTATATGGAAATGTGCAATAATTTTCTAACAAAATTGGAACCACCCCTTCCAGATGGTGTTTTGAACTTCGCTCCTAACTATGTTCTAGAAATGCAATCCGTATACATATACAGGACCGGCGCTAGGGCCGTCTTCAACCGCCTGCAAGTTCTAATTCAGCGCCTTCTATCATATTTTCGTTTCTTTGTTGCTATATTTCTTTGTAAAGCACTAATCAAAAAATTGCGACAAAAGTGCATTGATGAATCTGCGTACGGTGTCACTTTGCGGAGGCGCCGCTTGCAACGCAGGATCCCGTAACAGCCGGCCCTGTACATATACTATGAATGTCGTGTATGTGTGGCACTATTTGCAATGTACGTAATTAATTTTCCGGTGAGTATATTGCTTTTATGAAAAAAGTAAGCAATTTTCTTGTATGTGGATAAATATACTCATTTACGAATCTCTGGCACGATCGGCTCAAGTTGACCGCAGATCGAAATAAGCGTATAACATGTCCTAGATACGGGTCCAGTAATTAGATATCGCTTAACGTGAACCAGCCAGATAAATTCCCATGGGTCACGAAGAACCAGGGCTGGTCAACCCGGAATCCTAATACCACACACATGTGAAGCAGACTGTCACAGAGAATAAGGCCTAACGCAAGCACGTTACCAGAAGCTCTCCCTGTAATCAGGATATATACAATATTCAAAGGGTTGTTCTTCGGTTCAAAAGAAATAAACTAATTTAAAAACTATGAAAATAGGTCAAATAAATTAATGAAAAATGAATTAAAATATTCTACTCTCTTTGGTTTAATGCCAGAGTAGAAAATAAAAATATGCAATTAGTATATTTTACGCGTTTCGGAACAAATCGTTGAATCCGTAAATAATAGCCCGTAAAATGATGTAGTAATTGAACTAGACATTACATTGAAAAAATAATTACACTGAAAAAATACTTGATGAATAATGAAAATTAAATGTGAAAATGGAACTGCATCATGTTAAACTTTTATTTACTACTGTTTAAAATTAAATTTGTACAATATAAAAAAACTAGCGACAATCATGATGTATTAGTTGTAAATGTGTCGTCGTGTAATAAACTCTACTTATTTGACCTATCTATTCTGACTACTAAATCTGATCACTCACGGTGCACCATTCTCCTAAAGATTTTTATTTATACTGCGAACATGTTTTCGTTTATTGAGTGAGTGCTGAATTCGCTGATAACACAAGTGTTCTTCTTTAAGCCTTTATCTTTATACTATAAAATCTGTGATAACTTCATAAAGGTTTTAGTACTGACGAACAGCAGGATTGGTTCTTTCGGGATATAAAGTCTGATTAATACTGCTGAATTGCATTGTATATGTATCATTTGATACAGTATTAATTTTTATTGCACATTCAGGTAATATTATGGTAGAGAATAGAATAAAAAATGTAAAATTATAAATAAGAAAAATTATTGAACTGAAATATTATTTCCTAGAGGTTAAATTTGCTATTTTTTAGATGTAGTAACTGAAAAGTAATGTCAATATACCATTAGTTATTTGGATTAATAATTATACCAAAGGACTGCATAGTAGAAATTGTGAAATTTGAATTGAGCAATTCCATGATCCACAGAGTTTTTTATAGACACCCTTTCAAACAAATTGTTCGATAGAACATCAATGTGTGAAAAATTGTATGAACGTATTGGTTCGTAAAATGACTGTAATGTAGTGGCCGTAAAATGTATATAACGGCTCTACAAATCACAGAAATCCTGCTATATTAATTCGTCCATATTGTAGTAAGCTATAAATATGAATATTGTGTTTAGAATTTAAAACTTCCAGTATAGTACAATATAACAAAAGGTTTTTTGTACAGCCATGAAGGTCCTGTGATTCGACAGCATAGACTCGCAGTAAAACAAATGAAGCAGGCCGCGTCTCATTTATTTTATGCGCAAACAAACGCTCTCGACACATTCGCTTCACTTCACTTCACATGCTTTACACTATACATTCGTACACACACACACATATACACATCGCACCATACAATGGTGGGAATGTTAAGGACTGTAAAAAGTAGCCAAATAAAAACACGCGTTCTGTAAATAAATCAAGCATTTCGTCGGCAGTGTGCTGGAACGTGCAGTCAATAACTCAGCTTGCGACTACGAGAGTGCACTTAAATTTAATTTCTCTGTTCAAAGAAATATATTCGTACCGTACTCGCGCTAATCATAAATGTCAGATTAGTACAAAGGACGGTAAATTGCTATTTTCAGAAACTGATGAATATCGCCATCAACATCCTCGACATTGTACTTTATTACTTATTTTTTTCGTTAACAAGATCTATAAATTTTACTAACACTGTTATTCTGAAATTTATGTCACTAATATACAATGTCTTTTAACATTGAAATGAATAAAAGATTTTGTTCTGATTGTGCGCAGTCGAATAGTAAATAAAATATTTCTTATTGATCACATTTCAATGTACCTATCGTGTCTATCTACTCTACGTCACGTTATTACTATGGAAGTATACCTATGTACCTACATGTGCATGTATATTCTTTATACGGTGACATTCCCATTGCTCGCTGATCAGATTCAATATTTGTTTATATTATAAATGTAGTCTTTTTAACAATTTTTAATTTAATCTCTTGTTGCTGAATAACTGAAAGAAGAAATATTACTGCACAGACATGTAGATGTAATATGAGGAAAGCAAATAAGAAACAAACACCATCAGTGAACGGTTCTAGTGCTCACAATGCTCATCTAACATAGTTACGATTGTGTCTAATGTGTAGCAGAGAAAAGCAATATCCGTGTTTCGTTATGTGTGACGGCGCTGCGTTACCTTGCGTAGGTAACTTCTGATTTCACAAATTGACGTCTGATATTAAAGCAGGTTACGTAACAAGGTATCACGAATTGAAAGATATGTCCGTACATACTGCTAATGAGCACATTGGTCCTCGTTATACATGTGCGCAGTGCGTCTGTGCTCAGGAGCGTACAGAACAATAGACGTGTAAGCGTTGTGTTACGTTGGTAACCGGCTGGAGTATGTACCTAATAGTCACTATACACTTGAGTACACTGGCCAGTATAACAGCGCTTGTTAGAACCTGCCCCGGCCCAGTTGCGTGCTACTGGCTATTTATTACGATGATGTGATACCATAATTATGAGTTACAGGGTAACTCATTTGCCAAATGATTATTGTGATTACAGTCACGAAGCCGCTCTGCAGATAACTAACTCCTACTGCCTACTTGAATCAACCCTCGCCATGTTTCTGCTTCACGGTGAATGAGAAAACCATGAATATTTATAAAGAAACGGCCAGGATGATTTCGTTTTGTTTGATTAGAAGTCAAATTACCAAGCGACTTTGTTTACACGATTATATAACCTCTGCTTTATTCCTTTCAAAATCGTCTTTTTCATCCATATAACAAAGTAAACCAAAGTATGGAAATTATTAACGACACACTCAAATAAGTTTGTAATGAATTAATTTTCTACTAACTTAAACAGAAAAAATAATAAATAGCACTTAGAAATTAGAAATTATCTGCATAACGGTATAAATTATGCTACTCTCCATCCATTACCTGATATATATCATATACGATTTTATATGCGCCATAGAATGGTGACTATTCAATATTAAATTGAAATAAAAAGAGTTCGCGTTAGCGTCGGTCGGTAGTAAGATGAAAACCAAATCCATGAGTTCAGATTTGAAGCCACTAATGCAAATTGTACGAGGCTGCCGGAGGCCCTGTGGCACATTTATGATTAGTTAAATTTCTTTCTCTGCCAGCGAAACTAAATTCAACTCAATCATTGGAACAGCAAATGTTTGCTAGTAAATTAGGCGCCCGTTTTTTTGCAGAAACTGCTCGTCTTTTTAATTCCGCGGATTTTTTCCTTCTTGACTCGGAATATTTCATTATCCAACGGGCGGCCAAGTTAATATTAATAGGCCTGGAGCAAATAATAAATTGCACTAGGTATTCCTGTGCTCCAACTGTAAGAAAAATCTACATTTATATTCCCACATTTCCCACTCGAGAACATCCACACAATGTATATTTTTTACTTTCACACCGACATCTCACATAACAATGCTAGCCCGCTTTACATACTTTATGTAAAATATTATATGGAACGGGCAACGAAAAAACGGAAAGCTCGGTAAAAATGTATCCGGTGAGAAACTCCCCTTGTAGCAAAGGGAACTCTGCGACGGAACGTAAAGGAGCGTAGGAAAGATGACAAACTGGGATAATTAAACAAAACTCGCATCGCAACTAGCCCAGTACCAGCACCCAGCACCCGCACCAGCACCAGCATCAGCACAGGAAGTCTTCCCGAGTCCCGCAACGTAACTAAAGATATTTTCAAAAAAAGCACAGAACATATCCACGTTCTTTACTACTATGACAAACATTATTCACCGCAAATGAAAATAAATCATAACGTCGTCCACTTCACTTCAGAATATGTAACATGTAATATAATACTACACTGAATATCACTGAATCATATCACATAATCTGAAATTACCGAGGAAATTACCGTTCAATAATTACTGAAAACACTGAGAACAACATACGTGTTACATGCTATAATTCTAAAGAGGCATACATTTTTTCACATTATGTGTAGACCTTAGACTAAATAAATCTATACCTAAACTTTATGATTGGCAAAGCCGAGGTTTCAATTTGGTCACACACGTCACGTCCTAAACACCTGAACCATGTGTTCAGATAAAAGTGAGTTGCTACGAATATATAGTGTCAAATGGTTACGGTGTGCTGGTTAAAATATTTCCATCGTATTATTAACAAATAAATAGAGTAAGGCATATTTTAATTTACAATATTTCTATATTTTTTGAACATTACGGTATATTTTTTTGTTATATGTCATATATATTGAGTACATTATTTGTGCCTTTTCTTAGGAATCTATTTGTAGTACAACTGGTAGACAAGCATAGAAGGTGCGCGCGTATTCTGCCAACCATGATTCATGGATTATATCGTAACATTTATTTTGTTCTTGTTATTCCGTTATTATAATTTAATAGCGACATTTATAACCCCAAGCGGCAGGACATGAGGTTCGTTCGCTCGTAGAACTGCGTACGATGGCCGGCGATTCTCAGTGTCGTCTCCCGTTTTGAAACATGCACACATTAAACCACAATTCACTGGAGATATACATGAATGTATGTACGAGCACACCGTACCGTGCCCAGCTCATATGTCGTTGAAATAATGCCGCAGATAAATTGGTTGGGTATTCGTTCATATCCTGACATACAAAAAGATCTACTATTGGCAGATAGAGTTTTGCTGTAATTGTAGTATTTATATTATATTATATGGGTAATATCTAAATGGTATCTTGTTTGTAGTAGCATGTACCTATGGTAACAATGGTAACTGTCGGATTTCTACCACAGGTCTGTTCGCATGTGGGATAAGTGAACAACCGCGCTTAGCTGATATACGCGTCCTTCTCACGAAAGCGGACGGCCGCAATGTGCAGTCGAAAAGCCTGTGGACAGGTTTATGTCACTATAAAACCACAAAGCTTACAATACGATTGCCTGGAGCAATTGTCCGGACTTATTCTGACGACAACAGACCCACACGCTGGACCCTGGATATTCGGCCTCATCTTACTAAGTTACTATCCCGCGGAGAAATGTGGGTAACCATGGGTGCGTCCTAACACACACAATTGTGACAAAAGTTTGAAGAGGGAAGCACTCCCAACACATCGCATTTCCACGGACAGCGAAAACACCATATATAAGCCGGATCAAATATTGTGGAATGGAAGAAATATAAACAAAAACATTTGTACAGAACATATTTCTGATTACATACACATAAACAACAAATTTTACATATCTCATGGCACAATACAACAAAACAGTTTAATCATTGTAAATCCAAGCGTATATTAGTGTCAACAAAACAAAACTAAGATTAAATATGATATTGTTCTGTTAAACATCAGATAATAAATGTTGAGCGAAATGTGCTTGACGATTGTTCCCTGGATGCCGGATAATCCCTGAAACAGGAAATACCCCATCCCTAAAGCAGAAACTTTGAACGAATATGGATAGTATCGGTTTCCAAGGGAGCATGCCAACATAAGGCAGAAGTAAAAACAACTTTTAAACGCTTCATTTATTTTGTCGGCAACAAATTATAGAACAGAGAATGAAGTATTCAGTGACAAGAATTCATAGATGAATGTAAGTGCACTTTAAGGCAGTAACACTTTGCCGAAATCGGTTTGGCTTAAAAAAATAATAATTTACTACTTTGTAAAATGCAACAAGCGCTGTAATATATGGAAGGGAATAGTGAATACTACGTTGTAAAGCAAAATGATAACACAAGAAAAACAACCGAGGTTAAAAAATACATCGTGCGCATGAATTATGGAAAAGTTCACGCGACGGTTATTCCTAACGAAAAAAGAAATGGAAAAGGGAAAAGTCAAAGTTTGAGTCTACCGGCGATGTAGCTGAGCGGAAAATCCGAAGTGAAGCTCGAACCGGAAATGGACACAGGACGAGAAATGACACATATGAAATCACAAAGTTGGCGAGACTCAGTCAGCGAGCTCTGCCGCAGGGTCTTGACCAGGAAACTTTAAACTAAACGAACCGAGGTGCCAACAGCACGGTCAGCTTCTAACAACAACTGGAAGAAATGGGATAAGAAAGAGCCAAAGGAAGAAGACGTGTGTAGTGTACATCAGGGAGCGATTCAGCTGCTCCGTACGGAAACTTTATAAGCTATCGCTTCAACGGACACGGAAGAGACGTGCTTTATTGTTTTCATTTTGGCGACATGTACAGGTAAACACACTACCGTCACGGACACTTAGTATATCGACTATCGAAAAAAACAAACAACAAACTCATATCGTATGTATTCAATATTTGCGAGAATTTCTTCCAATCCTATATTCAGTTAGGTAGCACTGCCTAACATAACACTGCTCTGAAGTAAAACTTTCTCAGGATAAAGTGCTGTGTAATCTTTTCTATAATTATGTACTTACACTTGCTTTCCATGACATTTATTAATTCAAATAACATAATTATCTAAAAAAATAAGTAGATGAAATAGAAATGTATAGGCATTTTTTCTTTCAAACAGGCAATAGTTTTAAAATTTTTGATTTTCGTATTCAGTAAATTTGCTCTTCTGCTTCTGCTGGTAAAAGGTATCACAGATTTGATTGGTTTGTCACTATTACTTCATATGTATGTATTATGTTTATAAGTAATTCATTTAATTACTTTTTGTGAACAAATTGCAACATTATTAATGTTTTGTTTGAAATCTAATGACATTCTGAAAGTTTATTATCCTATAAACAAATATCCTTTTTCCTTTTTAAAATAAATAGTATGAAGGATCCATAGCAAATATAGTTCACACAATACTTCTGCAACTTATAACACTTAGCATTATAAAAGAATTATGTATGAAAACAATTACGCAAACAGTATATTAGACTGTATGGTAACTGCGATAAAAGACCATAAAACCAGTAACATAAATGGAACATTAAATGAATTGGCAATTATATTTGGCATGAATAGCGTGTATGTTTTCAAAAGCAACAAAAGGAACTTAAATTCACTATTCAGGTGTATTTGACTAATGTTCTGTTTAAAATCGGAGAAAGCAGAGTAACGTCGGGTTCTTCTATTGAAATTAAGTTTATGTTTACTGAAGCACGTACGTCCTCCTGACCATAATTTCACAAAGTAAACCGACGCTCCCTTTGCTCTACCAGTCCATATACTCCCTTCGGTGTTCCTAACAAGTGAAGAAAACACAAAGGCAATCACAAGGAGGCCTCGCTGCCGCCATGAGAGGTAGAATGAGAACGGAGCAAAAAGTGAAACGCGCGTGGGGCACAAGAGACCGGCGTTCGACTTTGTCGAGTTAAGAAACGAAGTTCGGGGGAAGCGGAAGTGCCGCTTTGTATTTATGGACCGAAAAATTAAATTGTAATTTTCAATATTATTAGCCGGAGACAAAGTGGCCCAAGGCGTACGTCCTTGATATCGGATGTTTAGCTTAGCGTCTACTAGCAGATGATCACGTCGGATAAAACATGCACACCGGCCATCTAAAAACAACGCATGAATTATACAGATGACTTTGCTAAAAGCTATTAAAAGTGCGGCGCGTATGAGAAAACAACAGCATTACGGCTCCTGGTGGCATCCCTTCCGTTCGGGGAACGTTCAGTTATTAGACTTACGACCCAGGCAGTTTAGAATCATGCATTTTTCATATTTTCTTTCGCCGAACGATAACACAGCAATACACTGTGCGAACGAATGGCGAAGAACTTCCACCGGTTTTCGAATTTATTTTTTTCTCTTTGAATTCAAAATTGATTCGCCGTTCTTTACGTTTCACGGATGAAACCGCCGTTTCGTACATAATCCAGCTATCACCCTCTTCACTTCACATCTCTCTGTGTATGCTAGAGACCGCCGCCCTAAGTGTACAGGGATGAGTGAACGAACGAACGAACGAGCAAGCGAGCGAAAGGTCGAAACAGACAGGACCTAGGGAGAACGCAAACACCTTTGAAAGGCATTACTATAATTCAATTCTAACTTCAGAATACGGCCCAACTCTATTAATATGCAATACGTCTTGAAACGGTACGAGACATGTTCTTCACTCGGGCCTAAATCAGATTATGAAGCTTTTTCACTGCATTGGCCCTATTCCATACACCTTTGCATCTTCTTTTCATTCAACAGAGAACAAATATTAAATTAATTAAAACAAACATACAAATTTATAATGGTATTTTTTAAATTTCGTTATTTTTGTATTAGTAATTTAATTAGTTTATATAGAACATGAAATGTATTTTATTCTACGATAGTTTTGGAATTCTTACATAAAATAGATATGTCGGGTAACCTGAAAGTAATCTGACAATTTTTTTCTGTCATAGAAAAATACGAAGAGAAGATACTTCACGTGATATTTTTTATATTTTTATAGTGAAAATATCAGTAGAAATGCATAATAAATTTTCATCTATAATGTCGGTCAGAGTCATGCAAAGAAAACTTAAATAACTAAAATCAATAAAATGAGTCATTTCGTTAAACGAGCCAGGTATCCGATTCGTTTTCGGACCGATAAACATCTCATTTGTTTCTGTAATAAATTTCAGTTCTATGTATTCACGCCCTAACGCAAATGTGAAAATATGTCGCAGTTTGCGGTACGGCAAGTTAAGGTACGGTGCCGAAACGAGATGCCATTTATAATCTTTATTCACGAAGACGGCGGGTAGGTAACGTGTTACTGACATAAAGTAAGCGGCTACGTTAATTGCGCTATTTTGTGTGATATACACGCGTACACACGAGTAGAAGTTGATAATATACCCGGGCGAATTATCAGCGAACCATGTACCGAGAAAAAAAAACACCTCGTCTCGTAGAGTGATTTTGCATAAGAAAACACTAGTTGAAATGCACCGACGCATTCGGTTGGGTTTCTAATGATTTCCCTTGCAAGCTCCAGAGTAAGCCACTCCCAGAAAACCACATCAAAACTAACTACCCATACAGAAAAAAAGAAGATACTTGATTTACATTAACTAGATTATGGAAGGCTCTGTAGTTCCAATACAATTGTTCCATCTCGGGAATCAGGCTTCGGCCTCTGGCGCACTGGTATTTCTCTTCGCAATGGCCGAGTTCACATGCTGAGATTTATTAGCTCTATCCATTATTCACGTAATGTATGCTCTGCTGCACTGACCTAATACGACTTTCATTTATCTCATTTTTCCACCAAACTCTTTTTATCTATTTCAGAGATTTGTTGATTCAAATAATTCTCCAAAAGATACATTATTTCACAGCTATCTCATTCACATCTAAAAATGGAATATTTACAATAATAAATACGTATAGCATCGTGTAATGTAAAAACAACACTGAAAAATATAAATAACTGGGAAATACAAATATAATGTATAATAATTGTGAAACTGAATCTTCATAGCGACCAAATTTATTCATTAACAAAAATAATATGGAAAAACAGGTACTATAAAACTGTTAGGGTTCGGGATGGCGTAGTTAGATGGATTTAAAAAAAAACTTATATTTCCTGTACGCATGTCTTTATTCGGCGAAAGTTCTTATCAGAATAGCCTAGACTAGATA
>JAGJTL010000069.1:1254923-1272032 GCA_022063505.1 Calosoma granatense | reverse complement strand
CATATTTTTATTTTATTTTAACTGCTACTTTATAGTATTATATGAATTAATCGGCAAATTTTACAATAATTTTCAAATTTACTTAGTTTCACTTATTAAATATACAACGCCCGCGTATTATTTGATGTTCTCTTCTATAACACGGCTTCGTTATAACACAATTGACAAATCGTTGCGGCAATCCTGACACAACACGGTACTTATAACGCGGTTTCGCTCCAACATGGTTAGATAATTGCAGTAAATCTGGCATAACACGATATTTTTTTAACTTTTTATGGGGAATACCACGTCGCAAATTATCGCAACACGCGACTTTTCTGTTATTACTATTTTAAAACATAAATCTCCTGTTTTGTATTAATTATTAGTCCCACATAACAGTTTCGTAATACAGGAAATTTTCTCTGACTATGTATATTAATTTTTTTCCACTTAATATAGCATTTAAAATATAATAATACTATACAATAATCGATACAATTCAGTTTATTATAATACAGCACAATTACAACTAAAATGAAAAACCGTAAATACAGTAGACGCTCGATAGTGTAAACAAAATAAAACAGAGTGTTCACTCTAACGGTTTGTTCACATTAACGAGAGGCTGAATTGATGCTTAAAACAATATGATCTTATTGTACAAGTAATATGTTACGCAAATAAATACATACCTGTTTATTATGAACAGCTTTTTTTCTCAGCTCATTTAGTAATTAAATGTAGTTATAATCAACTCACTTTCTTCTGATTATGATATATGTTCACGTTATCGAATATCGATTTGTTCACTTTATACAGCCGTTAATGTTATGAAAATCATTGTTTACAGTATCGAGCGTGTACTGTACATACAAAGGTCACTGAGAGTAAAAGCATGGTTATTAAAAGTCCATTCTTGGCAGCTAATTAATTATTTTCTTTGCATAATTGTACATGTCAATATGATGAAGCGATAATTGCCATGATTAAATTCACAGTGGCATCTGTCGGTAAATATGTACACAGTCGCTAAGCTAAGCTAAATTGATTATCTTACTATTTGTATTCAGAATGCAATTATAATGCATATCGCATGCACATCATTACTCAGAGTGTAATACGCAGGTACCGAAATAGTCGCCACAACACTTTCAAACAAATGAACCTCTGAAACAATAAGTGACATCCAATGGAAGCCAACCGTGATTACGATTCGCTGTTGTGGTATGCGGAGCGTGCTTTAATGATGTGTTCAAAGGTTGGTATTGTTTCTCGTGAATATACCAATTGGCTTTTATAACTAACTTCATTTAGTTTTACGATGGACGAAATAGGTAGATATTGAACACTATTTACACTATTACCTGCACAATACACTTAGGGCATTTGAAATGCAAAAGTGTTCATCTTTTATTATGTTATTGTTCAAATAAGAGATTCTCATTATTCTCTTTTCCGTAAATAAAATTCCAGTATAAATAGCAAATGGGGCGCTCATATTTCCAATAAACAAACTGTGCATAGACTTAACATATTTCTTATCGGAATTTTTAAAATATACCATGTATTAGCATTTAGAATTTATGAAGAATATATTACAGATTCATTATTATTTATATCTTGTTTATTTTCAATTCATGTTTTTCAGTACACATTCAGTATTATTGATTATGGAGTTAGTATCTTAATTTTCTTTGTGCTGATATCAATGTTCGTACTCACGTACATTTTTAAAAATTTTCCATATAAATGTAGGTACGTTATAAGAAATTATGTACCTACATAGTCTGACTGTCATCGCGTGCTTCATTAATGAAACATAGTAGATAATATCATTCTCCTCGGTTGTCGTGAAATCCGTGTATCTTCTGACATGATACAACAAATCCAGTGTCGACAGCACGCACTAAACGTAGATGGCAGTGTATGGAAACCCGGTAATGGTGTGACGGTGATGGGTGGCTCGAGAATGTCAAGTGAAAGATGTACAGGTCGTGCCCAACGCACAGCGTATACACATTTAATAATGTCGAAGCTGAGGCAGAGAGGGGAGGAGGACTGGTATACACCGTCGCAGGAGGGATCACTTGCAAATTGCAGTTTGATGTAACTCACGAATCTTGTACTTCCCCTCACTCTACTGGATGCCAGTGTCGACACGCGCGTTCGTGTGGAGTTTACGCGCGTTTCGAGCACGTCAACAATTCGACTACGTCAGACAACGCGCCGAGATCCCTGACGATCTTGCGAGGCCCACTGTTATGGGAAACGCCAAATTCCAAGACTAATTTGATTTCTAATTTAGTCCTGACACAGGGTCATGTACAGTATTATGTCTGCTGACTTCAAATTAATAAACGCAATGTATCAAAAGCAGTAAAGTAATACTATTATATCTCTAGTTACGAATTATACATTTCTTATTTAGGTATGCATTTCTTAATTGAATAGTTTTCACTGAAATTAATTTAACAATAAATTAATAAATTTACAAACAAAAAATAATGTGTTAAACTAAATTTTTAATAAAATGAATTTACATGTACATCGTAGCCATGAAAGTAAATCAATATACCTTTACATCTGTTGTATTTTATGCATAAATTTCTGATTTTCTAAAATATAACAAATATTGCTTTTTGGTATTCTCAAATCTAGACTTTATCTGAAATAAATTTGAAATATTTCCACTTCAGAAAACGGAAATGTTTTTCACATACCCTGCTACTTCTCAACTCCGCACTAACTGGTTCTACTACAGTGCGAACTGTAACACATTATACCTTACCCTTAGACGACTAACTACACTTTTCAGTTTACCTCAGTTCTAATACACTCTACCAGAGCTGTTCAAAATATTTAAAACTGTAACAACAACTGTGTTCTAAACACATTTTCAAATAATTGTATTTTTAGTTAATTGTATTCAAAGCAAATATCTATTACCGCCTTATTGCTGTAGTGTAAAGTAAAAATTGTTATAATTTATTCAGAAATATTTATTTAAGTTGCGTCAGTATTTTTATACAAGTTGCAATATGGTGACGCAGCAACTGTGGCAGTGTTGATGGTGAAACTTATTGACTCTTTCTCACGATGCCGTGATAATACACATCTGGCGTGTTACGAGTTCCACCAAACTAAATTTCCATTAAAATTGGCATCATTACTCAGTCACGTATCTACGCAATCAAATGAAGTTAGAAACAACTAAAACTGAAACAAGTTTTAACTAAACTCCACAACAAACATTTAAAGAGCTTCCATGCAAGTATTTCATAATAATAAACAAATTATAAACAATAAAATTCACTTTAAATATCGATAAAACATTTTTTCTTATGCAATGTTTAACTCATATTTATTGCATATTTTATGACAATTCTCAGTCATAAGTAAATGATTGCCACGAATATATTATTTATAATTTTACACGTTGCTCTACTATAATCATTAATTTAAAAATCAATATTTCGTTCGCGATAAAACAGTGAACAATAATAATCCGTATATTGACAAAACATTTTTCAAATTTATTTTCTTACGTTATCAAAATTAAACATCAAATTAAATTCAAATTAAATCTAGATTATACTTACCCTTAATGAAAATCGATACTAAACAAATCACTTGCTGCAGGCTAATAACTGCGATACCCACAAAGTTTATTGACATTCATGGAATTCTATTTCATATTTACTACATTTGCCAGAAATGTGTACGACAGCCGTAATCTGTACATTTACAGTATTTTAGTATCTTATGTTATATTACAATTACATGATCATATGACCAATATACTTATAAAATTTTATATGGCGAGCATGTGACTTGAAATTACATTTAATTAATTTATTATATTTTGATATATTCAACTTTAATCACATGAAAGTAAACCATGATACAAAAAAATTACATTGGCCCCCACTATACCATTACCCAAGTAAAAACGTTATATCGTTCATTGATCATAATTAAACAGTTCTGATGAATAATCAGTGTCGTTATGTGAACTTCCGTAACTTGCTTGACGCAGCTTAAATGAAAAATATATGAGTTGCTCATAATTTAGTTAGTTTGTGGGAGTACTCGGTGAACGAACATATAATTTTTAAACTAATGATCAAATATACATGTAATTTAATTAACTTTCGGTAAAAATTCACTTTTCCGCAATGAATTACAATTTCAAACAAAAAGATGAATAAATTAATTAATCACGTTAGTTTTACCTGAAAAACTGCAGTACGGTTCATTTAAATTATTTATATATCCTCATACAATTTATAGTAAATACAAATATCTTAAACAATTTTAAATTAGAATGTATAATAAAGTATATACTTCTATATGGTATGGTGTAATTAATTGTAAACCATAGTAATTAATATGTCTAGTTCCATGTGACTGAATTCCTGAAGAGAATAATTAATTTTATCCCGTGAAGTAAAATCCGTGATGCAACAATCACCTAATACATGTTAGAAACAAAACTTTACCACACAAAATTAAAATTATGTTGCTTTGAGTCATATTTTAAACGTACTGAAACAAACAAAAAATAACTTTCATAAATAATGTTAAAATACACATTGTAGTCCTGTAATAATCAATTAAAACAAGTAGAATTCGCAAAAAAATACAATGAAAGTAATCGTTATTCGCTGGATAGAATCGGCAAGCTGTAAAGTATTTTGCATAAAGCCGTGAGAACTTGGTTTCCGACTGTTGACAGATACAAGGAAGCGGGGAGGATCTTGTGGAAAACTTTGTGAACAACAGTTTGTTTCAACATGAAAACAATAAACACGGATCGGCTGATTGCGTTGTCATTTGTCAATAATGAAATATACGGGGAGTGCTTCAATCAAGAGAGGCAAGGCAAGCCGAAATTAAGCACTAGACTGTTGTTGTGCAATTAGTGTGTGTGTCTGCAGCCACTTACCTCCTCTGCCATTATCGCTCGACGGAATCTGCTTTCGCGAACGGTATTCACTAATCAAGTAATTAACATGGCGTGCTGTACTTAATTGCTTGCACAAAACATAATGTTGAGCTATTTGATCTATAATTATTTTCACTTAATGCCATTTAGGACTACCACCGCCTTACTAATATAAACAATGTTTGGCCAATTACAGAACATACGTTCTCCGGTCAAATCGGTTTCATACCATAATGAAATTAAACAATTTAGTAGCGACGTTTATTAACATATTATTGCTATAGATGAGTATCAAACCATATTTACATTACTTCATTGCTAATAACGTACGACGAACTGTGATGATTTTAGGCGTTTTATATACAAGAACAATTGCTCAAAATTCTTCCTAAACAATAACAACTAAATACATTTTTAATCAATAATCTTCATAAGACAAAAGTAATAGAAAATAAATAACATGAGAACTTCGTTATATTATTAATTTTTAATTTTATTCGATCGTTGCTTCAATTAGATTTAGATTTAGATTTAGATTTATTTAAACTGCATGTGAATCATTTTGAATCACGTCTACGCGTGATCACAAATATTTTGATAAAAAGATCGTCCGCTTACTCATAGTTAATCTACTGAAACCCTGCACATTTAAAATTTTCTTCTCACACAGTATCACGCACAGGTCACACTGTTACATGAATATTTTCTTTGCATGAATTAAAAATTTATACATATGTATATAAAATCAATATGATAAATCACAATAAATGCATAATAAACAACAATTTTGTTTTCTTCTATGTATATTATATTTAATATTATAATTTTATACTCAACAAAACTTTATTTTAACATTAATTCTATTTTCTATTCATGTTCATTCAAATATAAAAAGCCGTTTTTCATCTCATATGAAAGTTTATTGTATGCAGAATGATATTTCTGTAACAAGTACTCCGATCCAATTATCCAACAACAATACAATGTTAAATAAGTCGGCATATATCTAAATGCGCTCTGCTTCGCATGCAAACTAGTAGAAAATTGCGGTTGCCAAGGGTTGCTAACCCGGAAAATACCTTTTAAATGCTGTAAATGAAATTAGGTCGCACAAAACAGGTATTTTAATGACACATACAAAGAAGTATAACGTACTTTTGTACGGTAATTCTAAGCTTAATGTCGAAAACAGAAAATTGCTTGAAAGAAATGACATCCGACAATTTTAAACCACTAGTTGTTAGAAGACATGCAGTTGTAGTTATCGTTAAAGTAGGAACAACATATCGTGTGTCGGTGATAGTGTTACATTAAAATGCAATTAATTTTGTGTATAGCAAAATAATGATTTTAAAAAGTCGGTAGTTAATAACAAAGTTGGAAAATTAACTGTAATTAATGTGTGTTGTAATTCAGCTAAAGTGTATCTCAATTACAGACGTATAGAGAATTGTATTTCAAAAAATTCTTTTTATTTATTCTATGAAAACTTGATAAATGGAGCTTCAAAGCCACACTACCGAAACAAAAAATATTAATTATACATGAAACGATCATAAACAGAATACACAGCAACATTTGTAACAAATCACAACCATTCATTATTTCATTAAATGCGTTATTATATAATTTAATTACATTGTATTGTATTAATTAACCAGCAATAATGAATATGGATTGAATATCGAATGCTGCTGGAATTCGAGTGAGTTTAGCCTAGTTGTAAATTAATAATTACAGTCAAATACCTAACGTAAATTATATTGAAGGAAAAGTAATTAAATCTATGATGAAATTTAGCGAAAGAATGGTCCAGTTGATGGATATAAATGAGAATCATTTTATAAATTAGAATTTTTTATTTCATTAGTGAACTCAATATTCCAAAGATAAATAAAAAAGTAAACAGTAAGCCATATATGTACTTCCATATTTCAAATTACAGTAATCTCTTAAATTTTTTAAACTTTAAATAATCAACTAGACACCATACGTCACCACAAAGCATAAATTTAAAATCTTTTAGGGTTAAACGCAATAGCTACATTAACACGGTAAAGGAGGGTTTATTGTACATTGTTTTCGATGAAATCATAGCCCGTTTGTATGTAATCTTTTGACATTAATTACTGTAGTCCAAAATTCGGAACCCTTATGAATTAGCTTCGGAATTAGGTGTTTATTTTAAAATTCAAATAAAAAATAAATACAAAAAATATGTGTACATTTTGCAAATTCGTACTCCTGCTCCAAAACACATATTACAAATTGAAATATAATTTTCAATCTGAAATACGAATCCCCTATCGTATTTTCTCCAATAATATAAATTGTATTGTAATACGATCTTTAATCAAAGCTACTTATCCCTTACTCTCTTTAAATAACACGGACTTCGAGATGTCGGCCAATAAATTAGTCCCGAAATCCCGGGATTAGTAACGTAAAAATCCCTGGATTTGAGAATTTATAACAATTAATATATACGTGTGTTGTCGATAAATTAATTGTATTTTTTCTAAAATTAGCTATAATATTATATAAAATGTGTAATGTATATGCCTTGCTACTTTTTAACATGTTTTAACTGTTTGCTGAATAACAAATTATGAATTCAATTGTATTTTTCTCCCCCATTAGTATGATAAATATTAGCGTTAACACTGTGTATCTAAGACAAGGAACAATTGAAATCTCGAATCAAAACCAGCAATATTAAATCTGTGTAGTAACATTAAGAGATAAGGTAAGGCATGGTATTTAATAGGTAAGCAATGTAGTTACGAAATGTAAGTGGAACCTCATCCTTGCATCCCTGGCATTCTGAAATTATAGTAATATTTCTGAAATCACATTTTATTAACTATTTTTTTTCGTTAGTTTTATTGGAAAATATTATTTCAATCAATTATTCATAGAATATTTAGGAATGAATGATAAATAAATTCCTGTGTTTGGTTCATACGCTATCACTGTCAACTTCACTTCCCTATTAGTCGATAATGCCGATAATAAATATATCAAAGAAAAACTTTTCTCCATAATAAACTGGAATGAAAGTTTGAAGAGTTCAAGATGTTGAGGAACTATTAGGATAAACTGTTGACGTTATTCTCAGAACTTCAAAGTACCAATCCGGTTAAATATTATTTCACGTATTCTGAACTCTAAGTTTTCGACAATTTTAATCGTAATCTCGAGATTCTTTTCTCCCGAATACAATACTGTATCATTTGTTTCCTATTATTCAAAAAATAATTTAAAAAATGATGTCACGTCATATCATGTAAAATGTAAGGTTTCAGTTGGATTACCATTCTTGAGAATGCTTTTTAGTCAAAAGAATATATAATTATTATTACCTGTCATACTGGACTGTAGGTAAATGAACTTGTTTTTGAAGAAAATTTCATTCTTAAAGTGTAGTACCTACCTCTTACAATGTCGTGTATTATTAAGCTATTCTCTCTCTCTCTGTTGATAAATCTAGGGTTCCTAATTTTCCGTTTTATTATTGCACATTCAATATCCACGCTCAACCAAAGTTAACCAGAGATAAGGAGCATCTGGAACTGAAATCCACGATATTTCCTAATTCGTGTACAATTTTATCAGCGATCTGGCTCTGCTGATACGCGACACGCGACTTTCGTGAACAGTCAGAGGGTAAACTTAAAGACACAGCTTGATTATTCACGTGCCGTTAAAATCTAATCCGTTAAAATTCAAGTGCGCTCTCGCGAGTCGATATTTACACTACGACAAGGAGAGCGAATAAGAATTAATGAATAAGAGTAGGCGGGAGAGAGAGAGACAGTAACGTACGCTATACGGAGAGTGTATTAAATTAATTACCATCTGACTTGGGCCCGAGATGCCTATCCCCTACCGCCTACCCGCTACCCGAACCCATCACATTCTTAACTCCTACCCCTCATGGCACAACGCGTCCCGCGCGCACCACTCAATTAATGCTGTTTGATCTTCACCGTCGACTTCACAGTCGGTGCGTACGAAACGGAACTAAGTCTGTAAATATTTACGCCTTCTACATAAGCATACGCTTCTACGCATTTTCAAAATACATACACATCTATATATAAGTAAATAACGAACGGACACTCCCTTCACTGTTTCAGTTAAAATATAATTTACGAAACTACCTCACGTAGGACGTGTTTGTATATAAATATTTTATTTGCTTTATATCATCAGTCAATAAATTAAATATTTTATATTCTTAAATTAGTTGTGTATCATTCACAGAATTAGTATTGAAGAAAACAATTAGTATTGATATACGATGCACAAACAAAATATTAACGCATTAAGTACGTAACGAGTATATTATGTTTAGAAACTAGGTACTATACTTGTTATTTGAAGAACAATTTTATTTATTTCTTTATTTATTTATAATATAATTAACCAAACTTGACAAGTCAGATACAAATTACGTCAATTCATTTTTCCAGCTGCACATATGTACATATTTACGGACATGTATGCAACTATAACGTAACAGTACGTTACATTACGTATAGAGTATTAACTAAAACTAAACTAACCTTTGATAAAGTTTAATTACTGGCAGTGCCGAATTTAGATACGTCCTCATTCGGGCGCTACCGTTTGGAGGAGTGAAAAAGCCGTGCGTAGCTAAAGGATAACAGAATTTTTTTCCGAGATCTCTCCCCCCTCCACTCACAAGATTTTGATTTTGAAAGTACAGTATAATTTTCTACATTTTAATATTACCGCGAGCGTCGAAATGCTTTAATTCGGCCCTGATTAGCGGGGTTACCGGCAGGTCACGTTATTTATACATGCAACTACGAATGAACACATGTCTCAAATTCCAGTAGGTGAAACTACCTAAACTAGACACTGTAACTATAAATTTACCCTTGTATATAAATTTAATTAAACCATAATTACCGTTACAACACTACTCGTTTCACCGTGGATATTCTAATAAATTACCTGGTACTTCAGCAGATTACCTACCTGTTTTCAGAATTTATGAAATATGTATTTACAAAATAGAGCAAAACAGTACGTAATAGAATTCTACCACAAATTTCTATTAAAATTTGTAATATTTCTAAGCTACCTCAGGTAAAATAATAATAATAAACTGTCAGGCAAACTTACGCAAACTTACAGTTACATTCTAATTTTAATCTTGTATGCTATTTTCAAAAAGGTTTGCAATTTAATTAAACTTTCCAGGCATTCATCTGTATCCAGAACATTATTAGATAAATTCATATTTCAGTTTACATGGCTTATGGAATGTTATTACAAAATACATACATATTTTTAAAAATGGTGACTTTCTTATAACTAAATTTTTCAATGTCAATACTTCACATTAATTTATTCATCCAATTAGCTATTCAAATGTAGGTCCTTGGTTACTATTATACATTACATATCATGTATGTCCATGAAATATGTATAAAATAATTTTCTATTTACCCCATATACATAATTATATAATCACATTTTACTGAAAATATTTGATATATAAAATACTAGTTCAATGTTTCAACATAAAACCAGTTCTGGCATAATTCTTGCCTGTTTGAAAACTTCCTATTAGAATGCATGTAGGGTACTGGTTATCGAATGAGTTTATATCGAATAAACGTCTAAATATAAAATCGCGTGAATATCGGAGGTCACATTCGGGGAAACAGTTCCTTTTTCATTATAAGAAAATCGTAAAACGGCGTGCAACCGACGAAACGGCCCCAAATGCAAATACAGAAAACCTTTTAGCAAGCCGTTGCTGGATTAATATTAAATTTCTTTCTGTCATGCCATTCGGTGCCTTAAATGGAACAATGAAAAACGTATATCACCACACAACGTGGTCTTCATTAGTAAATGTTAGGCTATACGTAAGAGTGACACGTAAAAAAACATTTTGTTAATAAAAATGAACATTATACCAGCCGTTCAGATATTATTCTACAGAATTTCATTCCATCACGTACGTGCAATAATACAATGATTTACGTGTTAATGAAGTCTAAAGTGTGAACATTGAATCGTAGATAGAATGCAGTAGTAAACTTCATTGCAGCGGTTTTCAGTTTGCGGTCCACTGAACAGTTGAAAATGATTATATTTGATTTTAGTTTAATGGATGACATTTGTATATGCTACATAGACGAATGGTTATTGTGTTTTGTTCTCGAAAGTTACACCATAATGCATATGGTGATCTGGGAATAATTACAGTGAAATACAGGAGATGACATTACATGTAACAATGCAACAGATAATTATGGAAGCTGTAAACAGTCAAAGTTTCTTCTAATCTCTACATTCAATGCTTAAGTTAGCATCTGAAAATTACAAGGAAGTTGTTTTGTAAATGGAAATAACAAAACAATATTTACAAATTATTATGCAAGAATATAATGTATACGTGTATCTCTAGTATTTGACTTCAAACTTTGTACGAGTGGAATACAAAAGGAAAGAAATCTTTTAACAAGCACAGTGCCAAGAGACTCCCCTCTGTGCACACAGACTCCTGCTATTCTTACAAATAACATGGAGAACCGTCGCCGAAATAAACCAGACTCCTGCAGTTCAAGCTGGTGGCTCCGTGAATTAAAAAACAAATTGAAAATCTGGCGCGCGCCGTTACAAAATCCTCGTCTTTCGCCCCCATGCGACGTAATGCTCCACGACCCTTACAGCGCAAGACAATCGTGGCAGGATTGTGTCGGTCCTCTGGGACAAGAAACGGGCCAACGAGAAACATCGTCGTCGCCTTAAAAGAAAAACTGAAAACGTTGCGCAGAGATAAACATAACCACATTTAGCATTTATATTTAACAATGTTGTCTTATATTACAGAACTCTAGATGTACTGATAACGGTAACGTTCTCTAGCATCCTATTCAAAACAAAACATAAACCAGTAAACGACTATCAATCTGAAGATCTTCAATTTCCTTCAGATAAACTTATTAATTAAATTATTTTCAAAGTATTTATCTTTAAACACTTTAGTAAAGTGAACCTTTTGCCACAAACTCATGGTTTGAATTTATTATTGTTGTTCTGTCAAGAATGACTACGATTATTCATCCTACCGTCGAAGGGTCTATGGGTTACTTTACGTCGAAGCCACTCGGACTCACCCGGGACCTCGGTAACTTCGCTACTGTAGCTGTCATAATAAATGGTAATCGGAGAATTTACCGTGTGGGCAGGCCTACGAACATCATGTAAAACAATAAAAAATAACGATTTCTCTCCGAACTGAACGTCAGAAATGTTAAAATCCATACCTATCGAAGTGAAAGGAAAACTAAAAATAATTCCTATGCTAAGGGCAAGATATAAAAGTATGAATTATTTAACTAAAAGTATATAAATATCTATACCAACTATTCTGTATAACTTTATGAAATGTTATTATATCATATATTAGCAAA
This sequence comes from Calosoma granatense, assembly GCA_022063505.1. NCBI lineage: Eukaryota > Metazoa > Arthropoda > Insecta > Coleoptera > Carabidae > Calosoma > Calosoma granatense. The sequence continues at coordinate 1,259,642 of JAGJTL010000069.1, read as the reverse complement.
TATCTAGTCACACTTCAATATATAGCGTTAATATATCTCTTCCACCTGGACTTTCTATCTAAACTTCTGAGTACAAAGTTCAAATAAAATAGGTTGGTATAATTAGTTTTGATACATATATCGACGGTACAAATATACGTTCACACTTGCAATACATACAGATGAACCTCAGAATGTATATACGTATATTCGTTAATATATCGATTTCTGTTTGTGTCACGATATTAAGATATATGTATTATAGTACGTAGCGTGAGTTAGTGACGTGATATTTTATTTTTAGATATCAAATTAATTTTTTTTAATATAAACAATCGTTTTTTAAAATAAATATATTTTTCTCGATGCGACCATCTTTAGCATCGATACACAGCTCGAAATCTGCAGCCTTTGTGGCTGTTGACAATATTTTCCATTATATTCAATAAAAATTTATTCCAACCCTTGTCTAGATTTTGTTTCAGAATGTAGTAAGAAAGAGGACTTTGACTATAAAATTTCCTAAACTGTCAATGGTCAATTGAATATAAATATGACGACAATTCTATTAAAATTAGAAAAACGTTCACTATTCTATTCTTGTGCCATACAAGCCTTGTATATTAATATTAAGCTGGTTAGAAAAGCCCAGTTATATTCTCTAAAAAGCTCTTCGGACCGAGCAAGTACTATATAATAAAATATATCGCTTTATTGCACAAAATTTAACATTGTTCTTAGGTATAATTTGTAAATAGTAATAGCACACATACATATTTTCTCCAGTAAACATGAGTCGTTTTATCGGCCAGAGATGTAAACCGTTATATTAAATAGACTAAAGAACATGTACAATTTATACTAAGTAAAATGTTTTATAGGTTAATACATATTCAGTCGAAAAATATTATCTTTATGTGCTATTACACTGTTGCCATTACTGTTGTTTTTAACGTACACGTTCAAAACAAAAAGAGGGACAAAAAAAGTACATTAAGGGTGGAACAAACCAGTTATTCGGGTATGCCTCGCGAATATCTTATTAAGCATGAAAAAATAAACACACCAAGGGCAAAATGTCCAAAAAAAACTGACGTGTGACATCCATCCGAGCAAAGACAGGGAACAAGGAATAATCATAAGAACCCATCGTGAACCCATCATTTTGTGGTCACGAAATAAAAGAATTTCTTGTCCTTAAAATTCTCTTTATTGCTTCACAAACAGAAGTGTATTAAATATGAATTATAATTACTAAATAAATAAGTGAATTATTACTACATATTATCATATATTAAATATAATTCTGAATTTATTATATTCCAAATAAATATTTTAAATTATAAATGAAACAATAGCAGTACGTTAGTTGCACGTTAATGTTGAAAAAAAAATAGTGATAAAGTGCTAATGCGACCCTGTTGTGTCGACGGTAGCGATTGTGAGATGCCAGGCATCTGTCGCGAGTAATGTAACGAAAGTAATTTATTATTTATTGAAAATTCCACGGACACGTTCAAAAAGACACAAACGCAAAGAGTACATAGAGAGCAAGAATTTAATATAGAAGCTGGTAATATTGTGTTATTAAAACAGGTACGAACAATATTAGGTGCTTTCTATTTTCTCTTTGTCTTTCTTTTTAACCTTGTCTGTAAGAAAGAGAAAATGAAATACATTTTCTTTTCAGTGTGATACAAAATCCGATAAAAGTAATTAGTTCTTTTTGTGATAGTTGCAAAGTTTTTGTGAAGACTGCAGAAAAAAAGCATAATTAACACTTTGTATTTCATAAATATTACCACTTAGCTAATTCGCGATACGTTACAAAATTAAAATTTATGAAAAGTGAAACTTATTTCATCGTTAAATAAATAAAAATAATGCCTTTTTATTTCGAAAATAGTAGCATTTTCTAGATTTAAAATACACGCGCCTGCATATTTTGTTTTTCCTTTTACGCTATTACATATTGTATTAAAAACCGTGTGAATAATTTATATTAAAAACCTCAAGATATGATCTTAGCTAGATCTAAAAACATCCGAATTTTTTTCATACATATGCATTCACAAATGCATTTGTATAATTACTTAACAATTCATATCTACTTAATATTAAAAATTTTGATACAGTTCTGAACCTGTTGTTACGGAAAATATAGGTATATGTATGTCAAATTAATTAAGATATCTGTAGGATGAGAAATTATAATAAAAATAAACGAATTACTGAAATAATATAAAATGCCATCCAAATTGTAATAGGATGTATAGCTCTGTAAACAAAGTTTAAAAATAAATATGGTAACATATTCATTATTTTTAACTGTTGTCATATTTATTTTTGCACAAAACCAACAGTCAAATTTAAAACTTGACATGGCGCAGAACAAATACAGCAGTGAAACGTTATGAAAACACAGAGTTTCGCATTAAACATAACGTAAAGGGAATGAAGGGGACAACTGTGGAATGGTATATGCTCACTGACACACACATATATAGACAAAACGTTTAACGGCGGGGACAGGCAGCAGAATAATTAAAAGCAGAACAGAGTTATCTCGGCATCTCGTATGCCCATACCCAATTACAGTTATTACATTTACACTGTCGTAGCTTCATATTTACCTGCGCTCGCAAATTACGATCACGTCGCATTTTATCAGCAACAACAGTCACAATACATACCGATTCCACATATATTCATCCACATGTCCAATTGACCGACGATATAATGTGTTCCAAAAATGTATCTACATTTCTGCGGCTACAAACAATTTAATTCTTTTCTAGTATTAGATATTACTTGTGGCATTTATTTTATATAATATCCATTAATGAATAGTACTATAGTCAATTAGTAATATATTGCCAGAATTTCCAGTTGAAAATGTCAAAGCATGGTAACCCAATCAAGTGTTGTTTACCAGCAATGTGTTATCGACCAAAGTTTAAATTCCTAATGTAATATGAAGTGGTTCAGCGGGCAGTCATAGTTGAAAGTACGAGTTAATTTGCATTTATGTCTTCGTTAATTCAGTAAGTAGAATCAATCTTTAATTTATAAGACTCCGATTCAACGAGTAAAATTTTCCGATTAATATATCAGTATATCAGACACTCTTTCTCTCTCTTCAATTAGTCTTGGATGTGGGTAGATTGTATAAACAGCAAAGTATATTTAACATATTTTTATGTAAAAGTATCTGGATACCGAGTTACAGTTTTTTCTGGTACTAGGCACCAAATGCTAGGGATTGGGTACCCGTTTCTCAGAACCAAATTCAAGGAATTGAATACCGGGTTTACAGAACAGAATCTTCAAAATCCTTTACTCTGTTCTCGGGATCTCGAAATTGATCGGCCTAAATATTATTCCTATATAAAAATTAATTAGATAATAAATTAAATGACACACGGTATTTTCTTTGTAAGTAACATTTTTCCCCTAGATGGCCAAGTGCATTTTAGAAAACGTAACTTATTATTTCAGCAAAATAAAGCTTTACATTTCACAGCATGATTCAGTCAGTCAGTCACTGCTTTACGGTTTGTAGTTTTATGAAACATTGTTAATATTTGGATTAAATTATCAGGCACGCACCAGGCATATCATTAGGACGAAGGGGTGTAGATATTAACAATGCATATTTTATTATACCCGGTTTCATGTCCTGTTACCGGAATTACTTACCACTTGAAAATGTCCATTACATTATTAACGACTCTACAGATTAAACAATATCTCGTCCATCTCGCTCACTCATTGGTTATGTAGGTTCACTTCCAGGCACAGTGCCCATGAGATATCAGAGCAATGGTTTCCCATATTATCGTATACATCGATCGAAAATTACAACTGACAAAATTTCACTCTCAAAGCGGGGAGTTTTGTTTCACAGAATATTTATATACCTACATATGTTGCTTTAATAGCATTTTAGATAGTACTTGAAACTGAAAGTATATAAGGTCACATATTCATTTATTATTCATAAAACGTATTCAGGAAACCACAAAACATATATTTCTATGAAATATCGCAAACAATATTTTTCAAGATTTGTATCCTTTATTTATTATGTTTAGGTAAGTAAAAACTACAGAAATCATAAATATACAACAATTATTAGAACATATTGCTAATTATTGAATATTTATAAATAATGCAGTTCCATTTCACAATAAAATCATGAAGCAATGTTAAGAAGAATGGACATCATATTAGAATCACAATTTAGACGAAATAAGACTCCCTGCGTCAAACCCTTTTTTTCTAATGGGTTCTACTGATCAAAATACTCAACATAAAATAGCCTCTTAAATATTTTAACGCATATATTCCTTAAATCAAAATCAATAACACCAAATATTCTACATTTGATCTCACTAGGAATCTTTTTTTCAAAAATAATATCCAATGTTGTTCGACTTGATGTTTCGTACATATTGGTCCATATACTTCGTGTTAGTCTTCCTGTTATATCAGCCCTTCTTCTTGTTATATTACCGTATCGGTCATATATAAGCTGACCTGTTGTTCATGTCGGCCTTATGTCGACTTAGTGTCCTTGTAAGTCCATCGATTATAGACCTTTCATCGTATGTACAAACATGTGTATGATCTGTTTTGATACCCATGATTTAGTGATGCAGTTTACAAATATTAATTTGAAATAGGTAATACATAATACGTTTATTAAATTGAAATATTGAATTTGAAATCAATCAACTA
>JAGJTL010000069.1:1241002-1254860 GCA_022063505.1 Calosoma granatense | reverse complement strand
ATATATATATATATAATTTCTGGTTTATTGAAGAAACAATGTTCTATGAAATTACTCCGTCTCGCAAGATGTTTTTATATTTTGTTTCCATCGTTATAGGTATTACATTAGGGTACAGTGACATGCGTGAGCAATGGATCCCTTGTAACTAAATTATTCAATTCGTTATTTTCGTATAATAGGTGCCATAAACGGTGAACGTGTCAGTGTAAATATGACTGTACACAATTTTATCTTTTTTGTTGAGAAGATGGGTTGTCACGTGTCAAATTTTCCTGGCTTACCATTTAGTAAATTTGCTATGAGCCTTTCTATACATCCCAAAAGGCATTTAATAAATACTGATCTAAACCTATTGTATTTAATGGACTCAGTGTTGAAGATATGCAGTAATTCAAGTTTGTGCAACTTTATATGAATCCAATTGGTTAAGTTTCGGATATTTGATGAAATTAGCGAAAGATGTATTTTTACGTATAAATTTATTCTAAAATGTAATGAATAATCCATATAAAAACTGTTAGGCACAAATGAGCTCATCACTTTAATAAAATAAAATCGTGACCAGGGCTCTGAGAACTATTTACAATGAATATTTCTTCTACATATCTAATTAAAACACATCTAATCATAACTTATTGATTCTCATTATTTTATGTGAAAAACATTTACTAAATTCATTGTAACAAATCTTCAAGTTGTATTTAAATTTAATTTAATTTGTTTGCACAAATATATATTCTCTTATAATTACTTCGAAATCGAACATTTTAATTATATTGCGTTACATGCTATTAAAAAATTTAATTAAACCGAACAAAAGTCCAACAAAAAAGGTTCATGAAATGAAGAGAATGAAATTTTTTAATTAATATTTGAGTATAATTGGTGCTGTTCACAATATATGAAATTCTATATTATTTGCTTCTTCCTATACGATGGACCAATTCAAAATCATACTATCAAATCGTTAAACATAATAAAAAAAAAATATTAATGTGATGATACAACAATATATCAAAAGATTTAATTCCAATTCAGAGCCTAAAACAACATGCTTAAAAAGACGAACTTTATGCAATGTACATACGTACAAATTCATACAGGTGTGACAAAAAACAGAACATATCATTTTACTAGTTTTGAAATATACAAGTATTTTTTCCAATATATTTTAAAGGAAAAATATAAAAGGAAAAGTTTAGAATTAAAAACTGTACATTCCGGAAATTTTTGGCTATTTTCAAAACGCCGCTAGAAGAACAAACAAAAATTTGGTAAAGTATGCACTGAAATGTAACCGTTCAGAATATATGAAGACATCATAACTTTGAAAACAAATGTTAGCTCCAGAAGTTCTCATATTGATACTATTGCAAAATGCTACGAACTTTTCGAATAATCTACTACTAAGCGGAAATTACCGTAAAACAATTTACCATCAAAATTAATTGTACCAAAGATTCGATTGGAGGAGAAAACAAGAATACCATGAACCTTAAATGCTCACCTAGATACGAACAAAATCTTTCAACGAATAGGTAGGTAATATTTTTGTCATCGATGAGCCTTGATAATGGAGATAAATTGGGAGATGTGCCATTTTGTCAATTCAACGGTGCTGAATTCAATGCTTTTTTCATAATTTAAATATCATTGTCAAGTCAAAATTGAGTTAGCGGCAACCATTGGTGAGGAAAAATCAAAACAACGCTATTTTCTTAATCATCTCAACTTTGATCGCAGATATCCCTTGAATGAAATTACCCCAAATTTCTTTCCCTTGTCAAACGAATTAAATATTACGCATGTTAGTTAATTCAACGGTGCTGAATTCAATGCTTTTCAGAATTTAAATATCATTTACCGCTTGCCTACTAGAGGGCAATGAACACGGCAACCGTTGGCGAGTTAGTATAATATTTACGCAAATAAAAACCAAAACTACGCAATTTTCTTAATCATCTCAACTTGACAGATATCTAGCATAAATATTCTCTGATTACGCTGCAACAGGCATTTATAAGTAGAATATATGTCAATAAAAATTTGAAAAATAAAATATGTACTTTCGGTTATAGTAAACACTCGTTTAGAGTGGACCAAATTCATTGTCCCTTCAAGTTACTTAACTGACCAACTTATCGTAAAATTGAAAAAATAGCTCTCTGGAATGATCTTCATCAGAAATATGTTTTTATAACATACAAAGGAAGATTTTTTATATAAGTGCTCTTTCTTAAGCATATTATGTTCACCTTTATCCGAGCAGCCGTGTGTTACAATTCAACATACTTTTCTGTTAGTTACACTTCTATCCTCTAAGCTGCTTGGAAAAGGAATGTTATACCCTCTTCAAAAAAACTCGTGTTCAGACACAAGTCTCAACACCAGATTCAATGTAAGCTGTAAACACTTCAAACTGAATAATCACAATTCTCCCAAGTAACGTGACTAATTATGAATTCAGACAATGATGAATGTTTGTCATATTTGTGGTTCTTATGTCCTATGAAACAAAAAATAAGCAGGAATAGAATTAATATAATCAGACTGTGACCTTATTTAACAAATGTTTTCCAAATCCATAAGAAGCGTTTAATATACCGCCTACAGAATACCATTGAATAAGTTTTGTACATTAATAATTAATGATATTTATATACTTCAATTACTGTAAGATCATTATTTTTACTAACAGTAAATGTTTAGCTAGGTTTCCTTTAAATGTTTTGATTACTTTCTGAAATTTTTGACTTCAGCAAGTATGCTATATGCTGAATAATGAACCTATAATTTATACTGTATTCCTTTTAAAGTAACTACTTAACTAGTTATAATTAAATACGTTTAAAACTTTATTTTAATCTAAAAATTCATAAATAAATTAGAGAAGCATTTTAAGTTAAGAAAATTTTAAGATAATCATATGTAACAAGATTACAAGTTTCTATATCTAAACCTTTTATTAATAAATAAATTATAATTTAGTTTGATATTAAGATATAACATATATTAATGAATTAATGCTACACTTGGGTTTGTGTTTCCCTTAAAGTTTTTCTATACGTGGATCTACATTGGAAACACACAGAAGTAAATTATTTTCAAGTGATAATAAACGATTTCTGTATTTAGTTTTTAATGCCACCAATGGTGGCCCATCATAGTCGAAAGGCCATTTTCGCACACGCAAGAAGTGGCAAATGGAATCAATGTATACAAAGCATCTGAAACTAAGCTTCCGTATTCACTTCGGCGTGCAAGCCAAAACTTGTCTAAACCGTCACCCAAAATTTACTGTCACGTTTACAGAAACCCGTATCACATGGACTGCGTGCGCACTTCAAATATGACCTCATCACAGTTGGATTGCTACAAAGGAAAACCCGGAAAAACCATAAGTGGTAATACAATACATCCGATTTTCAGCAATAGCAAGATCAAAGAAATCAATTTAATATTTATAGCAATATAATTGAATTGCCTGTTGCATAACACAAGGCCCGGGTTATGGTATAGGCAAATATACGAGACACAAAGGGGCTCATATCGAATCTACAAATAACTATTTCCAATTAGCAGATGATTTTATGTAAACGTAACAACACATCAAACAAATTAACACACATGATATAATGCGGCTGAAATCAACATAGGCTATGCCTAAATGCATAATCTCTGTAGCTGCGACTCAATATTTAAACATTTTCATACTTAATTATCATAACAAAATACACGAAATATCTAAATTAATAAATGGTCGAGAAGAACGAAAAGTTGACTATATTAGACTAACAAAAACAAACAGATATACAGTGGAATCCACCTATAATGAACTCGCTTGTAATGGACACTCTGTTATACTCTTTTTTAAAGTCCAAATTCAAACACGTGTAAAAACCTCGGTTAAAATGAACTCGGTTATAATAAACTTTCGCCTGTAATGAACCAAAATTCTACATAAACATTATATAGCCAAACCGTAGATCCAAGAAAAATTAACCGTTTTTTTCAAAATATGTAATGTTAAATACATACGGTCATACATATGTATGTATTATAATAAGTTTTTCACATTTATTTTCGTGCTTATGTATACCTATACACGAGTACATAGTTTCATGTTGTGTTAGTTATCTGTTTTTAGATAAAAACATGTCAATGAAATAACATGAACATAAATTTGTTTAATTGGTAATTATTCTGATGAGATAAACCTCGACTATAATGGACGATTTTACTTGGTCCATTATAAGCCATTATAAGCGGGTTCTACTGTACATATATACTTGTGTATGTATTAATATTGTTTTTACACGTGGATGTTCTAATTGAAGAAAGACACTGGAAAATGTACTAAACACATATACGCAACTTATAAATACTGAAATAAGAATAAGTCTTCTGTTACAGTCATTATGCTATGCTAAAAAGCGAACAAACTTACGCACGCTATCTACAGAACTAGGTCAAAAGATACTGTAACTTAGTACGGAAGGAAGACAATATATACATTAATTATTTGTTACTAATTATAAATGTACTGAAACTAGTGAAGTATCTCATAATCGATAATACAGACAACATATCCGCTCGTATATTAAGGGATACGTTAAGCCTTGTTTAAAATTTCTTGTATGAACTAACTTCTGTCAGGACACCGGAACCAACCAAGCATATTAATCTACTACAAAAGTCTACTTGCTTTAACTACCTTTGCTAGTAGCATATCCATGGGCGTCCGCAGAAATTTGTCTAGGGGGGGGGCAAGATTTTGAAATGTATTTATAATAAAAAAATATTAAATCACGAATTTTTTTTTTAAGCATAAAGAAATAGAAAAAAATACGTACAGATTTATAACAAAATTAATAAACATTCTCTTTTTAAAAAATAATCTGATGTCAATTGTGATACTATAGAATATTATATTAACGCACTATCGCACTAGCACATAGGCACACAGACTGCTAGAAAACTAAAATTGCTAGAAAATTAGAATATGATGCGTGCGGTGCGCAATGCGAATCGACGCAGCTAAACGTTCTCACACCACAAACAAAACATGATTTGTTAAAAATTTGGGGTCTCTATAGGTTTATATATTCGTCTCTTTGAAAAGTGTGCCGATATTGCGGGCTCTTTGATATGATTATTCGTTTTATTATTGTTTCTACCCGGAGTTCAATACAAATATTTAAAAAAACACAATTAAAATTAATAATTGATTATATACCATATTACAGGGGAGGCAACTGCCCCCTCTTGCCCCCCCCCTGCGGACGCCCATGAGCATATCATCATAACGAGAGAATGATACAGATCTGACTGGCACATATCTAACATACCGAACTATTCTAGTCACTAACGAGTAGTATAGACAGTATGTCTTCCTTTTACTCTTAAACCTTCATATTAATATCGCCTTATACTTCAGTTGCCAGTATTGCTAGCAGTAGCCGCAAGTTTAAATGTATATTTGACATGACGACTCTCCAGCGTTGTTTATACCATAACAAAACAATATTTATATTTGTAACAATGAACCATAGATGTCTCCAGGCCCCAATAATCTAGGATAATAATTATTGCCAATAAATTTTGATATAAACGGAAGAAAACTTAAAAATTAACCATCACTGGTGCATCTATCTCGTCTAGAGATGAAGAAAAGGTGGAAAATACAATGCACTCTTAACACACAGTTATTTTAAATGAATGGATATCTTAGCCGTTTCTATGATAATTGCCAGTGCAATGTTGTGCAACTGTCCGCAAGATTACTATAACAACATCTACAAATAATGGATTGACGGTCACCAAACACAGCCAGAACAACAACAGAATATTGTTTAGATTAGATTTAGCATGCGCATGCGTACGTACGTCGTAAGTACATCGTGTTTGTGTATACACTGGTAGTTTGCGCGTTACTGCCGTTAATTACGTGAACGTGTGGACACCGCTGTGCTATGTGCCAGGCGTCCGAGCACTGATAGGCGTGAAGACGTTTCGATCGATAGACACAACGAAGAGGTATCGTTCTCATCATTGTATCATAACACTGCACAAATATGTATACAATGAGTTGTAAGCCGGGGGTTTAGTACTCCGGAACTAAAATATCTACATAATGTAAGAATATACTTATGCATTGGAAATTCGTGCGCACGTCAAAAAGTCATTATATAAAACAAAAAGAGTTAATGGTCTAGGTCGCAAGGCATTCCGTTAATATACAAATCATTATACAACTTTATCCAAAAAATTAATAATGGAAATGTGTATACAAATAATATATGATATATTTCATACATATGTATGAAATATAAAAGTAATCAAAGTATATTCATCAACAGGTTTAGTTGTTGTAGCATCAGCTACATCCGATCGATAAAATGTGATTTTTATCTTTGTCAAATGCATACACAATAATCAACAGTATTAAAACTAATTCATATTGTTATCATCACACTCCAATTTATACCTGATACTTTATCATCTAATAAAAAAAACGTCAGAAACAAAAGAAACGCACTTGTTGGAACCTTTCGCTAGTTTTTCACACGTACGAACATATCCTTCACAGGTTTTGATTCGAAGTGCTTTCATCCGAGAGAATGACCATTACACTTTCTGCGCCCCCCACCATCCCCCCCCAATCACTGCAAACATACGAGAGAGTTGCATTAACAAAAGGAGATATAATCACTGCTCGAGGCAGAATGTAGCTGATGACGCTCTGTCATCTCAAGATTTATGGCAGTTAACTTATCTAATTCTCAGAAACTTGTAGTTTACATTCGAAGATGAGAGACAATTAATTACACGAAACTCAACAAAGTCAGTAATCAATTACACTTGAGCCAATTTGTTGATTTTGTTTTGTTTCATTTTTAATTATTTTTTCAACAAATCTAATAACGGCACGTATTTCTTTTTAGTGTAGTGCGATGAACACGGGGTATTAGATGTTTGAGCAGTGCTATTAACCGTGCTGCTAACCTCACCGCTCCAAATATACAGCTTCCAAAATAAAACACATATTGAGCTTATTTATTAACTCATCGTCGTAACATATATTATTTCGTATAAAACTTCATTATTTATTTCAAATAAGAGAATATTTCAGATGATAGAAGTTTCGTAGAAACTGTTCTCTTCATAAACTAGTAGCTCTTTACCAGTGTACAAGATTATCTGACCACACAATTATCCTTGGAAACATTAGATAAGCCCCATTAACGTTTATTTATACTGTCATTTAACTAAATCGCCAAGAACCAAGTTGACCTACCAATATTGTACATCGTCGTAGGCATCGTAATCAACTTAATAGCAGATGTTGAAAAGATACACCTACTATGTCTTATATACTAGTAAAAGGACGTTATGAACACCTTGGGCGATACACGAGTTATTAAAAAAAATCTATTTGCAACTTTCTTTAGCATTTACTAAAACGATACAGATTTGAAAGATATTCTATGTAATTTAATATTATATACATATACATATATAATTCTTTTGCCTGCTAGAGTAAATTAATCAAAAAGATGTTACACATGTTTCAAAATACAAGATTTAAAATTTTGCGAAAGATAAATATGTATACGTCGTAGTCTCATTTTGAAATACGTTGTTCCATGATCAGTCTAGGCATTTCACGTACCATCAGCATAGAATGTAATGAAACTTTCTCATCACGAATATCATGTCCTACCCTACCCTACTGACATTATATAGGTGCTTTTTACACCACATACCCTACCCCTGTCCCACCAACTCCATAACGAATATAATATCCTACCTTACCCTAGTGACATTTCATGAAAAGCCTCGACCGATTGTGCAAAATGATGATTCCAGCCTAATTCATAATCTACCTAGCTCGGCCTAGGCTCATCGTGAATCTACGTACGAGTATTTCACAATAAGACTACGACATACAAAATAGTGCAATGTTAGTATGATAATGTAATCTTGAATACTTAGGTGAATGAATTTGTTTATTTGGAAGGCTAGTTTTTGAACGATGGACGATTGAATCCTGTGAAATTGGAAGAAGAGTGGCTGCAAATCGAAAGGTTTACGAGCTCCAGCATCGTTTGCTCGAAATATGAATTTATCCAAAGAAGCTAGACTACGTGTTTATATCGTGCTTTTACTTTGATCTATGAAAGTTAATATTAGGTACGGATGGCATAATCGAAATATCGGATAAGCAACTGCGGCAGAAATGACAAGGGACAAGGGAATATGTTAAGAATAAAATAACTTAGTAAAAATGTTGTGAATAGAATGACATCAAATCAGTTACGTTGGTTAGAATATGTGGATCGAATATCAAAAAATATATTCTCGTTTTATTTGTTGTTATTTACTTTGGGACATATAATTTGTTTTACTTACAGATGTTAGTTTTCCTTGAATTTCTCATTTTTTAAAGTATTCTGTTATTTTTTTTTTCTTGCAAAATAATAAGCGTGATAATAAATGAATTCTAATTTTGTGAGGTGTGTCAAAATCTGGGAACAAATGATATCTATCCAGTGTGTCACACACTGTTATCATACGGTAACAGTGATTTATACGGAACTCGTCAGGTAGTGGTCAAATACAAAACTAGTTGATAACTTGCGACAGATTTCAACCAGACTAAACAGTCTCTAGTTCACAACGATGTCCACGGAGACTATGCCATGTATCTCCGTAAAACCGGACTTCTTGTGACCTTAGATCACGGAGGATCTCACAGGAATTCAAGTACTTTTTATAGCTGTACGGAAGATGGTGTATATTCTGCAGTTTAGTTTTAAAATATAAAGTTTTATTTGGAGATTTGTGAAAGAAGTTTACTATATTTTTGCAAGCTTTATGTTGTAATGTTACTAAATGTAAATATCACAAAATATAAATGTATGGTCAGTTTTACATTGAAACAGTGTAAGTTGGTTGAATTAAGCCCGTATGACACGTTGAATGTTTTTGTACATTTTTAATGTCAATTTTTGAGTTAAATTTTTTAGTACAGTTTCATTGACATCATTGAAGGCAAAAAATCCTGTATGACACGACGTCAATTTTCTACTAGATGCGCATTTCCAGCATAGTTTGAAAATATGTTGGTATTAAATTAGGGACTTTTATCTTTCTAACCTCAGCATTGGCTTCTGTCAAATATCAAATATGGCCCGAAAAGATATTTTGCTTATTGCAGCAGCAACAACAAATTTAATTTTATCAAAATACTATATTTCACTATTGGCAGATACACGCACAAACAGAAAAATGGCGTTTAACGCACTTTGACGTCACGCGTTTGTGCGCATCTTATTTGAGCAATTAATGTACAAAAATATTGAAGGAAATAAAACACGTTCTATTTTTTAACGTACATTAAAATTGACTCAAACATTGAACTACTTTACGTGTATGATACGTTCAATTTTTGACTTTGTAAAACATTGACATTAAAAATGTACAAAAACATTGTCCGTGTCATACGGGCTTTAAAATTCGAAACAACTCAAACTGAACCAAAATCTGGTTTGCTAAGAATCATGGTAACAAGTGACAAGAAAAGATCAATACATTACACATTACAAATCTCGATGCATCGTTCTCATAACTATTGTTTTCCCGCATACATCTTATTTCTTTTCAGTTCCTTTTTTCGTCCATATAATAATATCACTGCAACTATACATAGTTTCCCTGTATTAATCGTTCGAATTTGTCATCACTGAAAAATTAGTGAAAACCAAGGCGAAAACGTATTTAGAGGATTCCAAATCGTGTACAGTGGAACCTCAGTTAACAAGCACGTTTCATAACGAGGAATTCGTATAACGAGCAAACCTAATTGTAAAAATGACTCGCTCAACGAGAGATGTTTCGCATAAAGAGTGACGAGGAGAGGGAAAATCCCGGATTGTACACCTGCTACTTCAGTCTGTGTTTAGTAATCGTTGCACTAACACCTTGTTTCGCTTAACGAGTGTTTGGCGTTACGAGTAAGATTCTGGGTTAAATTATGCTCGTTTAGCGAGGTTCCACTGTATTTCAATCAAAAATTCACAATCTTTTTCATGATAAAGCTATATGTACCTACTTGTGTACACTGTGAATACTGCTTTATCATGTATAAACACTTACTTATACAGGGTGCCCGTAAAAAAAACCGAACATAGCAATTTACGGGTGAATTTTTTCATGTGCGGAAAATTTTTTTCCCAGTGCATTTTAGAGCAAAAATTTATTTGAAAAAGTTGTTTAGAAATTAAAAATGCATAATATGACGTTATAGTTATTTCCAATATGCTTTTATATATCGAGAAAATTAACTTTGAAATATGACATTTTTTTGACAGATAAGTAGAATACAAAACAAAATTTTTTACATAATTCAGCAACACGTAATCGGGAGAGTCATTTCAGATTATGTATTGTTGCAAATGTGCTGTGACTGTTTTTGTTTTGTAGCCTACTAATCTGTCATGAAAATGTGATATTTCAAATGCCTTTTTCTCTATGTATAAAATCATTTTAGAAATAATTCTAACGTTATATTATGTATTTTTTTAATTCTCAACAACTTTTTCAAATAAACTCTTCCTCTAAAATGCACTGGGAAAAAAATTTTCCCCACATTAAAAAATTAACCCGTAAATTGCTATTTTCGGTTTTTTACGGGCACCCTGTATATAATTATAATTATTTGTAATGTGCAACCCTTCGGTACTCCTCTTATGACATTTAATTAGAATAGTATTTTAATAAAATGAAAACAGAATTGTAGAGATATTAATCTAAATACGATTGCTACATTCAATATTCAAATTGTCGCAATACATTGTTACCTACCATACATCGTTATATAATAATAATAATATTTATTCCCTGAAGCCTAAAAACATTGGAAAGTACACCATGTATGAAATAATACATTACACGTAATACAATAACAGATCAATTCTAAGTAAGCATAAGAGAACAAAATTTAAACAAAAAAATAAATATAAATATAGAGAATTAAGTACAATTATAATAATTATTATTATAAAGCAATATAATAGTAAGACAATGTATGAAACCTAAATCCAACAATAAATTTAATACCAAGTGTAGCAAGAACATAGATTGTCATAATCCAAATTTTCACAATCGGAAAAATAGTCTTGGACATTGTAATATTCCTTTGCAATGAGAATTCTCTTAATTTTTCTTAAGGCCAGATTCAGTCTCATATCTTTTAATTGTGATGGTAAAGTATTCAATATTTTGCAGCATTGGAAATAAGTACCTTTTTCATATGCCGCTGTATTATGTTGGGGTATGTTTAATAATTTGTTGGTTTGTCTAGTGACATATGTATTCAGAATTACTAAAATGAAACTTCGGTAAATTGTGAAAAACATGCTTCACAATTTCATAAATATAAAGTAGTATAGATACAGGCGTATAAAAATCCTTGGTTATTTTTTCAAATATTCTTTCTCTGGCGATATAACATTTTTTATTAACGTATTGTACGTTTGATTGGATCATTTATATGAAACATTTTATTCTGAATGTAACCATACAAATTCAATCCTACACCGTTAAAATATTTTCAAAATTGGGCAAAACAAATTACATTTTGTTGTAATTTTTGAAAAAGTATATTATGTTCTCTTAGATAAAAACAGTCAAATGCATAATTAGATCGATTCAACTAAACACACGATTTAAATTGCATCAATGCAAATAAGTTTAACTCAGGGCATACAGGAATTGAATTTTTTCGATAGCTAAACTTCCCTTTCTCATTCTTTTTATTACTCGATCATAAAGTATCGCAGTAAATCGAGAAAAACATATAAACTTTATTTACAATTCCCAACAACTCAAATAGGATCCATATAAAAGTTTCACTAAACAAGAATAACAAAAACTAACGAAATCCAAGGTTCAACAGTACCATAGTTACATAACACTTCGCGTATTAGTGACCAGTTCGATAAATGTGAGTAATAGCGGTAGTTGCATACCCAAAGGCGTTGCAGGGTGCACCATTATTCTGCTACAGGCATTACCGTTAACGAACGCAATTATGTTAAGGTATAATACATAGACCGATAGCAATAAAATAACCTACGGCTATTCGATGTACATACACGCTAGTTACAATCAAGCTATGTTACGCATTACAACCACCTAAGCAAAAAACAAACCACAACAACCATTGTCACTGGTCACTGTCATTAAATGAAGCGGTTGAATTTTCCCAGTTATATAAATAAGACACTAACCAAACTTTCACAATTTAAACACAGATTGGACTCACCGATAAATAGCATAGCACACGTCTTATCTTTGATAGTCAATGCTCACCTGGGAATTTAAATTCCAGTGCCGCCTAAATCCAAATCGAACTAATGTGTAGTGAACGGAATAGTCAAACACGCTGATTACACATACACTTTTAAAGGTTTTATTTCCGTGTCGCTTAAGTGCACCATCAGTTCAATATGTAGGTATTTATGTTTCAAACTATATTGTCACCAACCACAGCAGTCTCGATTACATACACAATCCTGTAAGTTTTTGTTGTGAAGTTTTCACACTCATTAAGAGATCCCACGAATAACTCACACGTACCCAAAAGTATCATTCTTGAACACATATCATTTTACAATTAACACATCATCCGTGACACCACAAAATTAAATGTTCTACTGGTTGGAGATAAAACACTTGTAACACTAGCTCAACATGGCACTTTCAGAGATCTGCAGTCTGCAGTTTCATGGTCAGTTATTCATCGAATTGCATTCCGCGTCATTCTCAGGTCATGACCGATGATGCGTCCGCAAAATTAAAGACGTCAACAAATACTCGAGCATGCGACACTACTAAAGTGCGCGAACTGACTGAAAGCTCCGGATACAACGGAGCCTGCCGGAGACTGGCGAAATTCTGGAAAACTCCAACAGAGGCGCTCTACTCACTCCGACCAAAAATCGTTACCGTTTGCGCAAGAACTCTGCGCTCATTCCGGTAATAACACATGTCACGTTGTTACATCAGCGTAACTTTTAATTGCGATATGTTTTAAATGAAATATTAACGTACAAAATAAAATTTAATAATTTAAGCGTCGTTTGATGGATACCAGTGGAGTAATGCCTCTGTCGTCGAAAACTGTCGACAAGATTTTAATTGAAGACACAAACTTTCACGGTGCATCAATGGAAGAGAAAATATACTGCTTTTAGTATTTAGCAGAATATTTTATTGGTATTTTTAGGAATTATTTTCTTAAGTACGGAATCATAACAAGGAATTTTAAAAGTTTATTTCAGTAAATATTAATTTCATGTAATTTATTCAGACGACAATATACGTCGACGAGCTACAGGCATGGATGTCTGTACAAGTGCTGTCAAGAACCGAATTCAGGTACCCGGTTCTGAAAGCATTCTGGTTCCGAATAACCGAGATTCGAATAGTTCTGAAACCGAAGTTGGATTCGAGTCCAGTAACCGTACATATATATACCGGGTGTAAAATTATTGTATGCAATATATTTTTATATTTTAGATCAAAAGTGTAAATATAAAATTTGTTCAGAATTGAAAACTGAATCCAATGAGCCCTTAATTTTGACTTCTATTTATTTTTAAAAACTATATTTTAGTTCTTTAATAACTTATGAGAGAAAGATATTTTAACAGCAATTTTGGGCTCATTGCACTCAGTTTTCAATTCTGAACCAGTTTTTTATTTATATGTTTGATTTAAAAACAATAAGGAACGAAATATCGCTATATGAAAAAATTAACATTGTGTTTCCTATATTGCATACAATAAT
>JAGJTL010000069.1:1219150-1234028 GCA_022063505.1 Calosoma granatense | reverse complement strand
ATATATATATATATATAATTCCAACGTTATAACCTGTTCGTCGTTATAAACAGTGTCGTCGCAGGGATATAGGCATATGCCTGCAAAATAGAAGAAATAACCATGGCAACATGAGTATATGAATAAGCGCGGGTTCGATTCCCGCCCAGAACATTGTCATACATGTGGTTCGCATTCCACAAAAAACTGTAGGTGCCGTCCTGGTGTGAGCTGGCAACTCCGCTGATAGACGTTAAATAAATGCTTAATTTTGCTACCCCGGGCAACTGGGATATAGCGTGATGTTGCGTTATAAACGGATTTTACTGTATATGAATATTTACATCCACCAAGTAACTAAAAAATCTATCGCTGCACAGGTCGATTGAAAACTAATCATAACACTAATTAAATGGTGCCTATTACTTGCTCAATCACTACATTATCTTATCGTCGCTTTTGCAACCTGAAGCTTACAATGTCCCGTTGAATTGCTTTCGTAACCTGAATCTTGCAGTGTCCAAAATTTTCTCCAGCCATTGAATCCAACTTCTTTGGAGATCAACTTTTATATATAATTTGCTTTAGTTACACACTTAATAAAATTTAATATACATAGTAAAGTTAAAAATTATAAAATTATATTCAACATTTAAGGCAATTATTACTAAAAAGAAAAGGAAAAACTAAATCAATCGACGAAAGGATCACAATGAAAGAAGGAAAAAGGAATAAGACCAGGAAAAGAAAAAGAGAAGCAATGCTCCCGCGGGGCTAAACACTGTAAAATACGATTTCGTTATGTGACGTTTCTAGACATCAGCCAATCGGAAAAAAATAGCCAGACGGCAGGAACGTAACAAGAAATCGAATCACATTTTTTCGTGTAATGAAACAGCAGTTAAAGGGAAACATTGTTGCCAACTTTCTCAGTACATAAACTACAAGAATCGCTCCGATGAAATTCCCCAACTGAAGATAGATATATGATTATGAAACGGCCGCAAGTTTCAGTTCGTAAAGTCGGTCAGTTGAACTAACAAGATTAATACCGTGAATAGCAAGCAGCACTCCAACTGGTCGACAAGACAATAATAGTTGTCCCAAGACTTGAGTAATTTGTTCATCATAAGCGGTAGCTCGGACCACCCACAAAGGTACGCGGTGCAATTTAATTATATTCCAAAATTGATTTGGGAATTCGTGCAATGTTTAACAACCCCTCTCTCTGAACATCTTATACCAGCGTATCCTGGCACATTTAACCGGTTTCAGTTATCGATGTTCTACCATCGTCTTATTCCTCAATCATGGCACACATTCACATACGCCCACCACTATGCGATCAGGATTGTAACTATGTACTATGGTCAGAAGCGAAGGCAAATGAACTCAAAGGGTTAATGATAACATCATCGCTGCGATAAGCATTAAAGATTTAAAACGATCACTATCTATACCACTGGATTTCGTAAACAATTCTATATTCACTTCAGAACTGAAAAAGATCTTTTAGCAGCAACACTTCGAAATTGTTAAAAAATTCTAAATTATATCAACCATCTCAAGAATGTATTAATCTATATATTTTCGATGGACATATATTTTTTCCTTGCAGAAGTTTAAAAATTGTATAATTTCATTGTTCATATTCATTGTTGAATATTAAATGCTTACCGCGTATGTGTGAACATACTCACACAAGAACGTAGAGTTACAATATTACGAAAAGCAGTTTCTTACTACTTATATGAATCTCCATCTCAAGTAGCAAACTCTCAAAGAAAACGTAATTATTTATTTTTTTAAAAATTTGTAAACAATGCGGGGACACATACGTGCGTCTAATGCACCAGTCAAGAAATTTGTTGTCTGTTGTACAGTAGGTATTATTTATAAAACCTCTAATATTTCATTATATATTTCGATAGTCATCTTGTTGAGTAACGTTTTGTCATTGATTCAGAAATTCAACACCGTTTATTACAGATGTTTGCAGTGATAAAATGCCTCGGTATATCATGTTTATTTTATTATTAATGACTACACAATCACAATTCTTGTCTATTCAATCTATACTACACTGAAATGCTTTTCTTAAACCAGCTTTATTGTTAAAAAAATACAACGACAAATATATAATATACATAATAAATTATATTGATTTCATTATATTTTTATTATTTCATATGAATTTATAAGTGAAAAGTACATAGTGACGCAAAAGTCGCACTCAATCCATACGGTAATCATTTATATCAGAATTAGAAATGTATGGTTCAGTTGGCTACAATCATAATGGACAAGTTGTAGACAATGCACTTTTACATTCCAATATTTGGAAAGTGGTAATACAATAGTTTCAAGATTTGCTTGAATTCGATTGAATGTTCTACCGCTGCGGAGCATGACCTTTGGTTCACCAATAGTATAATTAATAACAAAGAAAGAAGTAAGCCAACTTCTGACTGAAGAAATTCTCATCACATTTAGTAAGTTGGTAAATATTCTAGACGAATAAACCAATGCAAGATCAAGATTATCTCTAATAATATTTCAGTACTTACAATTTAACAGCCTATTGCAGAAAATAAATCAAGTATTATTGAAGAACGCTGAATGAACTATATACAAATGAAAGAAAACAAACAAATATATAATACATAAAGACTGTATAAAATAACAACAATCACAGTTTCATAGTTAGATTGTTAAAGAAATAATAATTTGTTTCAAATTAATGTATGTTTAGAAATACTATATAAAATATGCATTATTATAATGGATGTATAAACGAAACAGCCCTTACATACATATGTTTCATATGTTTTTCTTGCATAGCGCAAAAATATTATTTTATATTCGAATGTACAACACTACAAATCTATATTTTGAACTTTTTTGGAGAAATTAATTCATCCAACGTAACTTGCCTTTTTCTCGGGCTTGATCTGGTGCTAGTCACTTTTTTTGCTTGCACAGAAGCTCTGGTTTGTCTAATTCTTGGATTATTCAGCTCTTCATGTAACTTTTTAGCGTATTCCAAATCCAATTGTTCTTGTAATATTAGATCAACGCTTGTGGTGCGACTTGATTTAGTAATATTTTTTTCCGGATCATAGCCATTTATTTTCTTCGATGAACGATTTAAGGATTCTCTTTTACAATTGTTCGCATTACGCTTTGCACCTCTTGTTTGATCGGAAAGTGTCATTTTATTTTCTTTCGCGCATTCATTTAAAATATTTGAATATTTTACATTAAATTGCAATGGTTCATTTTCATTCTCCATTAAAATGTTCAATATCTTTTTCATCTTAATGACTTGCATCTGTTCATCACCTAGTTCAAAACCTAACAGTGGAGACGTACTAGGACTTGTCGCAGTGTGTGGCCGTGGTGTTCCAGTGCCATACAGACTATTGCGTTTCTTATTGTAATACTGTTTTATTATCCTTCCATTATCACCTACTATAAACGGTTGTTTCGCTGGTGTTACAGTAGCAACTGGTGAATGCATACTGTGCCCACAACTAACAAATGCTGAACTGGAATGAGGCTTAATACAGGCGACCATATTTATTTGTGGAGACCTGTAAATATAAATATATACAAGTATTTTTATAACATCGTTCATTTAATGCCCATAACTATTCTTCGGTTTTATATGTACGAATAAAAAACAAACCTAATAACATATGAACTCCCGGTGCGAGGATGAATTGTCGGCACTTTGAGTAAAGGTGTACGAATAATATTCCCATCGCCTTGTAACTTCGGCACAGATTTCGGTGCAGAACGGATTGGTTTGAAATATGTCATTTCTTGTTTAATTGAATCTCCGCTGTCACTGCCATTACTGTTAGCTCGTTCACATTGAAGTGTTTTTGTAAGCAATAAATGTTTGTAAGCATTGGAGCACTGCTTTTTGTCCCGAGTTTGACACATTATCGTAGCTGTGTAACTTTTTGTACTGGTAGTACTTTGTGACCCTGACTCTGTAGATGATCTTTTTAACATTAACTTGTAATTATCCTGATTTGAAAGTACAGATTCTAATTTATTTTTATTTGTATCAATTTCCTGTTTCTTTTTATTTAACGCTTTCAGGTATTTGTCAATGGAAGATTTCTTAGGTGCTGATTTTGGAGTACTTTGTGAACAACCTGGACCTGAATTATTTGCTTCATTGGCTAATCGTCTCGCAACTTCCTCATCTAAACGCATTTTTTCTTCTTCTATCCTGACGGCATTTTGCTCCTCCTCAAGAATTTTTTGGATAACAAACTCACTAGCTTTTGCCTCCGCGTCATGTTTTTTCTGTATTTCAGATCTTTCTTTTTCTAACTGAATTTCATACTCTCGCCGTATTTCTCCTGGATTAGCCAATTTTATATGAGTTTCTACTGAAAACATAAATATATTAAATACTTGATGAAAATAAAGTAATAATAATAACAGTATTTACAATAAACCTTATTAATAAAATATATTAAGACAATGTAAGTTATAGCAAATAAATATTCTTTTACATAGTGTATATTGACAACCAAAATGTGAGGTTATATTGAATTCTGACACTTACTTTCATCCGATACTACATCTTCACCATTTATTTTTTTCCGTATTTCTTTTGAAAATTTCAATTGTATTACATTCCAGAGGGTAGTATTTATGATTTTATTCTCTTTTCTTGCCGTTCTCAACCAAGATCCTATTCTAATTCTACATAGAGGACATGAAAGAGCTGTATTTTCCATAGTGACATTAAAACATGCCAAGCAAAATCCATGACTGCATGGTAATGTAACAGGTTCTATTAAAATACTGCGACAAATAGGACAAAGCACATCACTAACGTTTAAATTTTTATATTTTTCACTATTTTCTTCATTTACTTCACTCTTTTTGAAGCGTTTGGGCGCCATTTTACAAATTTCATAAGCAATTAAACATTGTAGCCAATTGCTGAAAATTATAGATTGTTCTACTTGTTTCTTCTTTGCTATTATTAGGTATTTCAAAGAGAAGAATAATTAAATTAAGTCTTATAAAATTCATAGCTTAATTTCATATTTAGATCATTTTTAAAAGCAATATATAACTTGTAAAAGCAGATAAATTTTGAATAAGCAAATTTAAGTTTGCGATTGAACATGACGTCATGTCAGATGACAACAAAAATGACAACTCAACAACTGTCAATTGGCTTATAACCTGTGATAAGTGTTTTGTGATGTATGATTAAATAAATATTGTGATTGAAAGTAAATTGTTTTAACAATTTAAAACAATGGCAAGTCAAGTTGGAGAAGAAAATCTGCAAAAAAAGGATCCTTTTGAAAATTTAACGAAGGAAGAATTAATTAAGAAGTGCAAACAATTTTTAGGGATCGCCCAAAAAGCAAAACAAGCTAAAGATGATTTAGC
This sequence comes from Calosoma granatense, assembly GCA_022063505.1. Classification (NCBI taxonomy): domain Eukaryota; kingdom Metazoa; phylum Arthropoda; class Insecta; order Coleoptera; family Carabidae; genus Calosoma; species Calosoma granatense. The sequence continues at coordinate 1,228,619 of JAGJTL010000069.1, read as the reverse complement.
TGAAGAAGTTAAGGCAATGAAACTTAAATATGAAGACTTGGAAAATAAATCACAGGATGCTATAAAACCTATGCAAGAAATGGTGGAAAATTTAACACAACAAAAATTACAATTAGTTATGGAATGTGACACTTTAAAAAAAGAAAAACATATTGCAGATAATGAACTGGCAGATATGAAGAACAAAATTACATTACTTGACACTGCAAATGAAAGTTATAATAGACAAGTAAATCGGTTATCTGAAGAAAATGAGCAACTTCTGACTCATTTGAGCACATTAGAAAAAGAAAATCAAGAATTGAATGGTTTGGCTGAAGAACTAAGGATGCAAATGCTATCATTAGAAAAACAAAATGTTCTAAATGAATCCAAAACATCTGTTAGCGAATATTTGTCTGAAATGGAAATTAAGTTAAGTAATAACAATGAAGAAATCAAACAATTACAGTTGAAATGTAACGATTTAGAAGTAGAATTGAAGACCAACAAAGAAATTTTAACTGAAAAAGATAAAGTTTTAAGTAGCTTGCATTCAGAAATTGATACATTAAAAGCAGAAAATAAGCAAATGGTTCATTTAAAAAATATTTGTCATTCAAAAAGTGATGAAATTGAGTTATTACAAGTGCAGGCAAAGCAACTTAATTTAGACGTTAATAATTTAAACTTGGATATTAACAGTCATATAAATACAATTGAATTACTTACAAAAAATAATAACGATTTGAACACTGAGCTGAATGCTGTAAAAGAAGTACATATTGACACAGAAAGTAAATTTAAATGTTTAGTAGAAGAGTTGGAATGTACAAAAAAATCAAATGAATTGTACAACGAAAAACTTAAATCGCATCATTCAAAACTTATTAAAGCATTTACTGATCTTAAAGAATTGAAGCAAGTTAAATGTAAATTGCTTCTAATCATAGAGGATTATTCAAAATATATTTCAAGATGGCAAAGTGATATTAAAGAAGTATCGAATCGTTTTATTGAAGATTTAAATTCTCGAGACATAGAAATAGAGTGTAATAAAAAACAAATTGTTGAATTGAAAAACATTAATGATGCACTTAACGAGAAATTATTAAAAACTTGTAATGAAAATAGCATTAAAGATTGTGTGCATAATGTTAACAATTTGGATGATACAGATGCCGAAAACACAATGAAAATGAAAAAAACATTGAATGAAGATCTTTTAAGAAATTTGGAAAATAAAGAGTTAGAAATTATTTCTTTGACAGAAAAAATAAGTGAAATTTCAACAACTGTTGATAGTTTATCAAAAGATAAAGTAGTTTTATTAGAAAAAAATAATATCTTAACCGAAAACAATAGCACAATAAACAATGAAATATCATCTATCAAAAGAGAATGTTCAGATTTACAAAATCAACTGGCAATGAGCAAAAGAGAAAATGCCGAACTACTAAAAGAAATGAATTACATGAATCAAGCTTTAAAAGAACGTGGTGAAACTATTTCTAAACAGCAAGAATATGTCCAGGAACTTATTCGTAAAAGTGAGATCTTAGACCAAGAATTGTCTGCAATAAAACAACAAAAAGATAAATCAGAAGAAGAATTAAATGCACTAAAAACTAAAACAGAAGAGCAACATATTCCTGTCGTGATACAGAAACTTAACGATCAGCTAGAAGAAAAAAACTGCAAAATTAACGCATTAGAAAAAGAGATTGAACAACTTAAAGAATATTCTGGCAGTAGTGTTGGTAAGTGGCATTAAGTATACTTATAATCAATCATATATTTCTCGCTAAATGTATTATTGAAAGATATAACTATGTTTATATGGTTGGATTAATACATACATATATACATTACAGGTGGAATAACACAAGATAGTAGTTACGGGGATAGCGAGACAATGTCCACATCAACAATTTCTCGTCTAGATGAAGCTGCACGTCTCCGCGATCTAGAAGGTTCGTGGGAAGAAAGATATACAAAGCTTAGAACTTTAGCTTTAAAATTGAAAGGAAAAGTAAAGGAATTATCTGAACAGTTAACACAAGAAAGAAACGACAGAATTGAAATTCAGAATAAATTGACATCTGTTAATCGCAATCTACAAAGTATTCAAACTGAACATGATAAACTTCTAGATCAGTATGAATTAATTAGTAAAGAAAACAAAAATTATATTAAAGATATTACTACATTGTCAAATGATAATGATAGTATGAAACAAAATTTACAAGTTAAATCGGAAACTATTAACAAACTGGAACATGAATTGCAACTTATTACAAAGGAAAAAGTTGGTACCAGTTCTGCCGTTAAACAATACGTTAACCAAATACAAAATTTGAAAAAAGATATTGAAAGAAATGCGAATTGTAAAAAAGAATTAGAAAATAAAATATTAGTTCTTGAAAACACATTATTGCAGAAAAAAGAAGAGTTAGAAGCACAAATAAAAGCCCATAACGACACCAAAGATCAGGTACAAAAGTTTGAAAAAGAAATTAAAAAAAAATCTGTTCTGAGTTTAGAAATGGACGATTACGAACGATCGTTGAAAGAAATTTCACAAAAATTGGATAAGAAACAGGAATTAGTCACAAACCTTGAAGAGGAAATTTCTTCTCAAAAAAATGTAATCATCTCTATGAATGAACAACTAAAAGAACGAGATGATAAAATAATAGCTGAAGAAGTTCTTAATCAGGAACTAGCACAACAAGTAATTGAAACAAAAACAAAATTAAGTCAAGTTGAATCAACAGTATCGGAAAAAGACAATCGTATTCGTGAAATTTTAAGAAGTTTAGAAAATATGAAAATTAATAATGAAGAAATGAGTGCAGAATTAGCACAAGTCATTTCTCAGGATAAAAAATATATTGAAGAATTGAAAAATGACAAAGATCACTTAACAAGTAAAATACTAGGTCTAGAAGAGAAAGTACGAGAGTTAATGAAGAATTTAAATGATCGTGAGCAGGAATTAAAAGTTTTGCATGACGAGTTTTCTGGATATAAAGTTCGCGCACAAAGTGTGCTTCGACAGAATCAATCTAGAGATGTTGCTGTAGAAGAAAAATTAAGTGAGGAAGTTGAAGAACTTAAAACACAAGTTTCATTGCTTAAAGCAAAACTTGATAGTAACATAGCGGATCTGACGAAAATGAGTGAAAAATATGAATTAGCCGAAATGGAAAAATCACAGAGCATATCACAGTGTGAAGAATTAGAAAAAGCTTTAGCGAAAGAGAAAGAAAATAATAATGTTCTTGGCGAAAGGCAACAGAAATTAGTTGCAGAACATAGAGAAGCTATGCGGACCCAAAAAGTTCATACAGATACTCTATCGCAATGCTATAAACAGCAACTAGCTGAACAGGAGGCACGGCACATTAAAGAGCTAGCAGAGCTACAGGCAACACAGAGTCAAATAAATGCAGAAATTACAAATAAATGTCAGGACGACAATCTGGATATTACATCAATGCTAAGGGAAGATGGAGAAGGTTCTGAAAGTGTCGATTCTAGTTCAAACAACATACATTCTAAAACGGTACCGTTATCTTTGGATAAACTACTGAATATGGATGTGGATAATTTATCTAGAACTGATTATGAAACGGAGCTATTATCATGTAGAAAACAAATGCTGGACTACGAAACAAAAGTCAGTCATTTATCAGATTTACTGGCGGACGCAGAACAAGATTTAGCAAAACATACTCAATTAAATCAGCTTTTAAAAGAAGAAATTCGGAGACACCAGAGATCCGTAGAACGAGAAAAACATGCGGAAAATTTGGAATACTTAAAGAATATTGTTTTCAAAGTAAATTTATCCACGAAAAATAATGTACAGCTTTATAGCTTATATATGTATGTTTTTTATATGTTTAGTTTCTGACAACCAACAGTGGAGATGAACGATCGCATCTGGTACCAGTACTGAACACAATTCTGAAATTAAGTCCCGAAGAATCGCAAAAATTAAACACAGTAATAAAAGGTTGTTCTTATACCCTATTAATTTCTGTCATCATAATTACTAATTATATTTTCGTTCGTAGGGTCTGACACGTCCTTTCGAAGGTTGGGCAGTTATTTGCCGTTGTGGAATAATTAATATTCTGTATATATAAGTGTATTATTATAAATATATTAATTTGATATTGCATTAAAATAGTATATGTACATATTTTAAATATCTTCTATTTATTGAAATTATAAATGAATGAACAGAAGTAATTAATCAGTGATAAATATCTCCAAAACATACATTTTATAACTTTATCAGGAAATTTACTGTATTTTCACCAGCAATTTTAAACATTATAAATTTCATTATTTATTGGTGCAATAGTTTATACATAGAGTAAAATTTATATCACCAACTAATCAATATCTTAAATATTTTCCATTATTTTTGTAAGTCATTTTCAGATTATTTTAAGATTGTGTATTTGATGAATAATATAAATAAAATTAATGCAATATACTGTTATCTTGCACGAAATTTCAAATAAAGTGAAAATTTGTATACAAACCTGACGGAAGCTTAAACTCGAAACTATTGGTACAATAATAAAATTAATAAGTGTGTTTGTCGAAGTTCAATTTTATAATAATATTTAATAAATTCTTGTGAAACGAATATGTGTTACTTCTTTAAATTTTCAAAAAAAAACATACCTTTGTCATTGAAAACTTGAATACTTTGTTATAATAAAAAGTGGAACAGGATTAATGTGCATATTTTATATAATTTAACAAACTCCATGTTTCTAATTTTTTTGGGATTCCGTTAATGATTATCCTGTTCCACTTTGTATATCTCAAAATTTCAATGTATATGAAAACATGCGTGGAAATATGAAATAGTAAATTTTGTTTATGAATATTTAAGAAATTATATCTATAAAACTGATGCCATAACTTTTGTCGGTAATACCATATAACTCGAATGTTATTTTTTCTGGCCGAAAGCAAGCGAACTCAGTTCCTAAACATGTTTGAAAATGGAACTCAGTTACTAAACCTATTTTATAATTATGTATAAATAAAATTCATCATCCTGCTAAAATACTTTTGCAAAACTTTGCATTATGTGTTTTAAAATATTTTTAAAAGTAGCATCTACTTATCATACAGTGAAACTACTAGTTTCGCGGTATAAGTTCAACATCATATCCTGACGTCACTTCAGTTTGCTACAATAGGAACTTTTGATTGGCTGTAATTTTACATCAATTTCCGGAATAAAATATTAAATTTTTTTGCGTTGTTTTTGATAAAAATATTACGTATAAGATAATTAATAAATTCAAAATATTCAATATATATTATATTTTGAATTTAGTAAATTTTTTAAGTAAAAATTTTCAGGTAATCAATAGTTCTTCCCCTTCCACTTTCTAAAGTACATCCTTATCCTCTAAAAACTGTGCGCATGTCACTTTACTTCGTGCATCGGCCTCTTTTGCTGTGGTGTTGAGAGGTGAGTGTCTGTTGTCTGTGTTGCTTTAAAACATCTAGATTTATTTTGTGTTTCAATAATCATCGGCTGTCAGGTATACCAAATTTTGAAGTCTTTACTTATATATATTTCTGTAGTAATATTATTTTTACGGAATTTATCATTTACTTTGTTGAATTATACCGGCGTCACAATATATATTGAATATATATTCATACTTTTAGCTAGAGAAATACATATTAGAAATACGATTAATGTCAATGGCCCTAGGTTTCATTGACATTTCCTTAAAATTTTAATAATACTTTGTATTTTGTTACATGTATAACTACATATTTATTAGTTATACTGATGTGACAATTCTAAATTATGTGATATTCTTTCTTGTCATTTTTAAAAATACGTGAAAATGTGTGTTCATGTGTTTCATTTAACGATTTTGTTCTGATGTGCCGCCACACCGGTAATCGATTTTATTTTTGGTACATTATTATCTCGTCTGTCCGAGCTGCATATTGCTGTTAATATCTACTAGGTATAAAGTTGCTGGTTTAGTTTCAGTTGAAATAATTTTACATATGATTTTTAATTACTATTTCTGTATGTACATTTCACAAACATTGATTTTAGAAGTTTTCACTCTATTGCACCACAAAATGGCGAACATGAACAATTTAGTTTTAGTGTTAAATTTCGATGAAATGTGTAAATTTACTGCATAGGTTTGTTCAGTATTAATGTAATTTTGTTCTTATTATTGCATTTTATAATATGTCTTGGTAAAATATTATGTAAGCTTCTAAATTAACATTATAATTAGTCGGATTGTACAAATTTTTAATTTTGTGATTACAGAGAAAACTTCCACAATGGGCAAAGAAAAGATTCATATTAATATTGTCGTCATTGGCCACGTAGATTCTGGTAAATCTACTACTACTGGCCATTTGATCTACAAATGCGGTGGTATCGACAAACGTACCATTGAGAAATTCGAGAAGGAAGCTCAGGAAATGGGCAAAGGTTCCTTCAAGTATGCTTGGGTTTTAGACAAATTGAAGGCAGAACGTGAACGTGGTATTACCATCGATATTGCTTTGTGGAAATTTGAAACAGCCAAATATTATGTGACCATCATTGATGCCCCCGGACACAGAGATTTCATCAAGAACATGATCACCGGCACCTCCCAGGCTGATTGCGCTGTATTGATCGTTGCTGCCGGTACCGGTGAATTTGAAGCTGGTATTTCGAAGAACGGACAGACCCGTGAACACGCTCTACTCGCCTTCACCCTTGGTGTCAAACAGCTCATTGTAGGTGTTAACAAAATGGACTCCACTGAACCACCATACAGCGAAGCCCGTTTCGAGGAAATCAAGAAGGAAGTATCCTCATACATTAAGAAAATCGGTTACAATCCGGCCGCCGTTGCTTTCGTACCCATCTCTGGCTGGCATGGAGATAACATGTTGGAAGCTTCCGACAAGATGCCCTGGTTCAAAGGATGGGCCATTGAACGTAAGGAAGGCAAGGCTGACGGCAAAACTCTCATCGAAGCTTTGGATGCTATCTTGCCTCCATCTCGTCCTACGGAGAAGCCTCTTCGTCTTCCACTACAGGTATTACGCTTTCAGTTACGAATGACATTTCGCATTTTTCTTTGTCAATAATGATGATACATTTTTAATAAGACATTCTGTGGTTAATATTATGGCTTAATCTTTTCTGATATATACGTGACACTTATTGTAAATATATATTTGTTTTACATGAAAGTGATATAAGTCGTTTCTGTTTAGGATGTTTACAAAATTGGAGGTATTGGAACAGTACCCGTTGGCCGAGTTGAAACTGGTGTCCTGAAGCCTGGTATGGTTGTTGTGTTCGCTCCAGCCGGTCTCACCACTGAAGTCAAGTCAGTTGAAATGCACCACGAAGCTCTGCAAGAAGCCGTTCCCGGAGACAATGTTGGTTTTAATGTTAAGAACGTCTCCGTCAAGGAATTACGTCGTGGTTACGTTGCTGGTGATTCCAAGGGTAACCCACCGAGAGGTGCCGCTGACTTCACTGCTCAAGTCATCGTACTGAATCATCCCGGTCAAATCAGCAATGGTTACACGCCTGTGTTGGATTGCCACACTGCTCATATTGCCTGTAAATTCGCCGAGATCAAAGAGAAATGTGACCGTCGTACCGGCAAGACTACTGAGGAAAATCCCAAAGCCATCAAGTCTGGCGATGCCGCCATTGTGAATCTCGTGCCCAGTAAGCCAATGTGCGTTGAAGCTTTCCAGGAATTCCCGCCGCTGGGACGTTTCGCTGTACGTGACATGAGACAAACGGTGGCCGTCGGTGTCATAAAGAGCGTCAACTTCAAAGACACTTCCGGTAAAGTAACGAAGGCTGCTGAGAAGGCCCAGAAGAAGAAATAACTAGATACGGGCCATACCAGCAACATAACGACAGTCTACATTAATCTTAGCAGTCTGTTATCACACCCAATATGGTTACTCCAGAAGCACTGTTTCCATCGCAAAGAGTTCCGAAGGAAAAACAATTTATTTATAATCACACTACTACTTTAATTATACGGCTTATTTAGAACGTTTTAATTTATGAAATCCGGCGCAGAGAGGAATGAGGGATTCTGTTATTGTTTGTAGCTTTTATTTTCAATAGTACAGAAGGAAGGGATCCCATGGATGGAATGCTTTGATATTTTTTCATATTGTAGGATTAAGTTGTTTAGTTTTATTAATTTTGTGGTATCCTTTTCAATATGTGACTCGAAAATAAATGATATATACTGTAACAGCTTCTGTAAATAACCAAATAAAGAAGCTCCCAGAATTAAAATCTCTTTTATTCCACAAATATCCTATAATTTGTTAAAATATGACGTTCAATTTGATTCTTATTTAAACAATGATGTTGAATTAAATGAAGTAATCAACTTAGACGATAAAATGAAACATTTGCTGTACTTGGCCAAATGAATGAAAATCCAATATAAACGAAATGTTTAGATTAATAAAAAAAATAATATATCCAATACATTTCCGAATATAGAAATTTCATTAAAAATATTTCTAACGATGTCAGTAAGCAACGCTAGTGGCGAAAGAAGTTTTTCTACTCTCGAAAGAGTGAAAAATTATTTACGGAGCAGTTTAGCTCATCGAAAGTTGTCGGCATTATTATCTTTGCTTTACATTAAAAGTGATGCTGTGTAACAATTAGGGTGTATTGACATTATCCCTGAATTTGCTTCGGTAAAATGCAGGAAAATTCCTATTTAATTTTTAAGCATTTATATAAATTTGTATTGAGTTTTTTATTGTATCTTATTGTATATTTTATTGATACTAAAATGTGCTAAGCAAACAAAAACGTCGGATAGAAATTTTTAGAGTTTACAATCGCAAATTTTAATGGCTAACTTAATAATTTAGTTTATATAATTTTTTCGAATATAATAGAGAAAATATGGTTTTGTTTATTTTACACTTAAAGAACATTGTAAATGTTTAATAACATTAACATCATAAATATGAAAGCATTGAATAATCAAGGTTAAAAATTATTTTATAAAATAAACAATTGGCAGTTCGACAGTTATATTAAATAAGTTCCAAACTTCAATTTGAGAGTATCTCGCATAAAATCATTTTTTACATTGAATTTTCTTTTCAATGCTGTACTTTTCCATTGATTTAAATGAAAGAATATTTCGCTAAGCAATATGATTACAATCGCTTCGACACCAACGCCAAAACCCTGAAACTATTACGAATAAAAGCTGATCACTTGACGACACTGCCGCCATAACGCTGGAACTATATCAAGTTTCCGATCTTCCGCGGCTTTGTCGCTTCGACACTAACGCCAAAACCCTCGAACTATTACGAATAAAAGCTGATCACTCCACGACATTGGCGCTATAACGCTGGAACTATATCAAGTTTCCGATCTTCCACGACTTTATCGCTTCGACACCAG